>VZTO01003509.1:0-36194 GCA_013400615.1 Syrrhaptes paradoxus | reverse complement strand
ACTCCAAGACAGAATTACCACTCTGGCTGCTCATGTGTGCCAGGTACACTCGGTGAAGGTAAGAGCTTCCTTCAGTGTATCTGTGGCAAAAAAGACAAGTTATGGAATAAGATTCCACTTTGGAATCTCTGTATCATGCTTTTTTTTGTGCTGTAGCAAATTGGTTTTGCAGCACACACAGTAATATACATCTAGAATAATATCCAATTAGGGTAATAGTTGCTGCTTCCATTGTTCTGTAAGAATTGGTGATTAAGAACCTCTCTGTATGGTTCAATTTACATTAATTAATTTCTCCTGCAGAATATATGCACCTGCCTGTTCTTCCTTGGGGATCCCAGTACGAAGTAAAGCTATTCTGCAGGTAAACAGAGGAGATGAAGGATGACCTTTAGCTCTGACACGACAGCCGGCAGGAGTTGTGATTTGCCATGTGTCATAACTGATCACTCCTAATAGCGATGTGCTGGAGAAGAAGCTGAAATGAGGAAACAGCTGGAGACAGGGGAAGGTTGGAGGGGAGCGGGAATGACCTTCTAGCAACACGTGTGCTTGTCAGGGCAGCACTCTTCGTGCATGGTTACACTTCAGGCCTCACCCTGACACCTGAAAACTTGGTAAATAGTTGATTCCACAAGTGGCTCTACTGAAATTTGCAGAATAAGGGATTACCCATCGTTCAGCCCTTTATTAGGACTTTTAATAGAACTTTCACGTGCATGGTCTCTGCAGACCTGAGGCAAGTCCTGGGCAGGATTGCTGGTTCAGCCCATGTATAACGATGGATCAGCCCTCTGCCGAAGCAGCGAGAGGCACTCCTGGCATTACTGTGGGGTCTGGCTCCTTGGTGTGAAGTGGACTGACTCTATGAATTTAGGCAGGAAAAAGGGTCAGAGAACAACATGAGCTCTTTGTGAGATTGTTTATGTTTTCTAATGTTTCATAAACACATAATTCCTGTTGTTTGTTCTCACCATTGAGTGACAAAATGGTAAATCTTGCCTGATATCATGGTGGGAAATATAGCTTTCTAGCAAACTAGCTTCATTAATAAGTACTGGAAACCTAAAATGGTATTCAGCTATGAGGGGGGAAAAGTACAGAATTGTTTTGGATTATAATAATTTCAGCAAAGCATCTAATTTGTATATTAAGCTTGCTTAATGGACTTATATTGCCTTGCTCGTTGAACCAAAGAAAAAGGTGGTGAATAATTTATCAAATAAAAAAACCTCTCCTAGCCCAGCCCACACGTCACAATCTGCCCTATAATTTACATTTCTTAAAAGATGCTGTTTCCAGGCAGGAGAACTGCTTCCTGAAGATTCCTTCTAATATTACGAATGTATTTTTGTGAGGTACACTCTGGGGGAAAAAATAATAATGAAGGAAGGCAGTTCTGCAGACAAATGTTTCAGCTCTATGCCTTTGTCCTACAGACGGTCATTTCAGCTAAATGCCAAAAGGTATTTAGCTGCAGCATTTGTCAGTGGAATAGGGTTGGCTTTAGGTTTCCCTCCTGATTTACAATGGAGTGTTTATTGAGTTTACTGTAGTGTAGCATGTTCTGTTAACCTGTAAAAAACCACATCCAGCTTGTGCATTGGTCACAAGGATATTTGTCATGGTAAACTGGCTCGGTGTGGGGCTTTTGCGCCCTGCCAGGCTTTGTGGAAAGGGCTGGGGTCTAGGTAACCTGTGTCCAGCTCTTGGCTCCTGAGATCGTTTCTTGTGAGACACATCATCTATTTTTCAATGTCTTTATTTTTCAGCCAGGAGGGCGGAAAACCTGTGTCATGGCAGCTCATAGTAGCTGGGAGAGCTGTTGTAGTNGCCTTTGTCCTACAGACGGTCATTTCAGCTAAATGCCAAAAGGTATTTAGCTGCAGCATTTGTCAGTGGAATAGGGTTGGCTTTAGGTTTCCCTCCTGATTTACAATGGAGTGTTTATTGAGTTTACTGTAGTGTAGCATGTTCTGTTAACCTGTAAAAAAACACATCCAGCTTGTGCATTGATCACAAGGATATTTGTCATGGTAAACTGGCTCGGTGTGGGGCTTTTGTGCCCTGCCAGGCTTTGTGGAAAGGATGGTGGCTGCTGCTGAAGGGGTGGGAAAGATGTGCTTGCGGCTTTGGACTGGGGTCTAGGTAACCTGTGTCCAGCTCTTGGCTCCTGAGATCGTTTCTTGGGAGACACATCATTTGTTTCTCCATGTCTTTATTTTGCAGCCAGGAGGAGGGAAACCTGTGTCATGGCAGCTCACAGTAGCTGGGAGAGCTGTTGCAGAGTCCCATGCTTCAGGAGGATTTAGGTTGGTGTGGTGTTGTTTAAAGTCCAGTTATTGGGAACTTTGTGCCTGGAGTTCCTCAGCTGGTTCATGTCTCCCTATTGCAGTCGTTCCTCCTTTATCCCTGCTTCTGGTCACGTAGGTAGGTCCCAGCAGTGCTGGTGATCACAGCTCTATCGTGACTCCACACCTCTCCCATTCACATTTCCACCCATTTGTCCAAAGCAATGAGTTGTCAAACATTTACTATGGCTGTGTGCAGGGTTTATTCATATTTAAATAAAGCCGTTATCCTGGCCTGGAGTTTCAGTAGTTTTCTGCTCTTCCTCTTGAGTATTTCTCTCAGTAGTGCCATCTAATCAGCTTTAGGTTTTAATTAAACAGCTGTCATTTGCTTCCTAGTTCTGTTGCGACCTGATGTTGTATTAAATTTTAATGTAGCCTGGGCTGGATAAGAAGTAGATTCCTTCAGACAACAAAGAAATGCTATTAGCAGGTTACAGTTGTAATTAAGAAGAGCTCTGCTGAAGTGCTAATGCATTCAGGTACAGAGGAGGAGCTGCAGATAAACACACACATCATTATTTTCAGGGATAGAGCCTTCAATGTGGATGTGTAGCTTCCACCCACGCTGCTTGAATTGAAGGTTTTGGTCAAGATTTGGCAGCTGAAACCATCGAAAAAAGAAATAGGAAGGTATTCCCAGTTTTTCAGCTGGGACCTTGCCGTGTCAGCAGGCAGAGGTTTGTGCTGGTGGTCCCTGGGTGTTGAGATGTTTCACTGATGCTGTGCCACGCGGGAGGACCTGCCTCTGTAAATCAACATTATTACCCTCTACATTTCAGATGCTGTTAGTAATAACCAGCAAAGGTATCTTAAATTCAGTAACACTTTTTTTCTGCAGTAAAACCTACCACGGAAATATAAAACAAGCCTAACAGAATTTAGATGAAATGCTATTACTTGTTGAAAATGCACTAAAAAAAAAGTCTGTTTATAAATCTAATGGACACTCAATTAGTTCAGTTCTGCCTTCATATTTCTTCCTCAGAGGAAATATATTTTTTTCAGTCTATAAATAGCCAGCTCTTAAAAAGGTCTTTACACAGCCTATTATACTTGTGTAACACTCAATCCAGGCATCAGGCATCTGAAATATTGATTTACAGAGGAGAGCTGCTCCCAGGGCAGTGTAGTTCCTGTGGAGCAGCAGCAGGTAATAGCACAGGGTACACGCTGGGAAGGAGGGAAGGTCCAGGACAGTGCTTGTGTCAAGAGTAGGATGAACATATTTCAGAGCACCCACAAATAGTGGGGTCGTGAGGTGTCTCTTCTCAGGCCTCTTCTCTCATGTAGAATTAGTCACATTCATTGTTTGTGACCTTGACAAAAATACTGTTTCCCCTGAGGCGCTGAAAGAAGACTTGTTGAATGGCTGAGAAATAGCATCCTGGCAGCCTGCGTCTTGGGAGTGTTTTGACACAGGACCACCATGTCTCATTCATATATCTGTCATGTGTTTATATTGGATTGATGGCTTAGGATCTATCGGATATTTACTGCTGGTTTGGTGAAATCTAACTACCTCTTCTGTGACACGCTTGTGGATGAAGCACCCTCTTTCTCTTTGTCTGTCTTGCAGAACCTCTTTCCACCTGAGGTGCTTCCAAGTGTTTCCTTTCACTTGGCAGTGCATTTTCTTCTTGGTTTTGTTCAAACCTCAGTCTCTGTAAAGGGTTTACAGTTGTTCTTTCACACTTCCACTTTTGTTCCATCCTCCTCTGTTTCCCGGTGTCCCTCCTCATCAATGGCAGCTGGCTGTAAATGACCTCATTCAGCATAAACAAAAACTAGACAGTCAGTTACTGTGTTAAACAGCTGGTTTGTGCCTCTCGGAGAACAGAACAAAGACAGTATCTTTATTTCATGAGATATTATTCAGAAAAGCATCTCTATTCAGGACCACACTTAAACGCATGCTTAATTCACACCACAGCCCAAGTGTGAAGCTGAGCATGGACTTTCATTGCTGTTCTGAACAGAAATGGACACGAGTACACGTTTAAATGCTTTTGTGGACCATGACTGCCCATAAAGCTCTAGTAGACTATACTGGTTAGCTGGCACTAGTGGTATTAGTACTTCAACTCATTTAATTCAGGGTGCTTTTTGAAGAAGTTGCTGGATATTGATTAATAATACATCTTAGTTGCAAGTATTTATTGGTCTTCTCCAGCTGTCCTTCGCTTGTGGTCAATGCCCATTATTTTCTATCAATCTAGCTAGCAGACAGCAGCAAATGATACTGAATACATCTCTTTATGCAAGCTGCCATCAAATTTTTCACTAAAATCCATTTCTTCTTCCACCAATTTTAATAATGGAATTTTAAGTTAGATTAGTTAGAAGCAACTTCCCCCAGCACCACTGGCAAGCAATTAGTTTTATGGAAGCTGAAAAATGAAAAGCAGATTGATTCAAAGCAGAATTTCCTATCGCAGGCTTTTTGAGAAGGCCAAACTGAATCTCTGTGAAAGCGCAGATTGTTCCTCGCCCTGCACGTGTGTTCGGTTTTGGGCCTGCGGTAAGCTCTGCTTAAGCAGAGACAAGCTGCTCTGCAGGGCTTTGGAGGCTGTTCTCCTCCAGTCTGTTCACACCTCCTTATGCAAGGCAGGGACCTCTGTAGCAACTCATTTGGAGTAATTAATCAAACTGCAGCCATACTGAGACGCAGAGGAAGGTGGTGTTAATGGAGTCATTAAAGTGCCAGCACTGTGAATTCCTCAGGATTAGAGGTAAATGTGGTAAAACATCTCTAGGTGGGATTTTGATGATGAAAGATTGAAAAAATTGTATATGGATGGCGTTGCCTATTTAGTGATACACTGCCTCGTGCATAGTTTTTCTCATCATGTATTTATGTCCTGAAGATGGTCACCTTGCAACACTGCTAGCTGGAACAGTAAGGAAGAAATGCTGTTTCCATAATGCTTGATAATCACCTCCCAGATCCGTGGCACGATCTGGGGCAAAGGGGTGGGAAGAGTGGCTGACACCCTCTGGAGATGGTACCCGAATAGCGCTGTGGTTCTGCCAAGCTGCAGATGTGCCTTCGCGTGTAACTGCGTTAGAGATTCCATTGCCGCTGCTGCCAAACCTGCAAATGGGCTCAAAAGGAGTAAATCCATATTTTGTCAAACCCAGAACTTGATGGTCCAGATACAACTTTTGGCTTAGAAAGTTGCTAAACCACTGTGAGGAAGGGGTGCTCCTCTGCCCTGTCCCTGTCAGAGGGAGGGTCTTGGCCCATCAGTCTGACCCCTGCGGCATTCTCAGGCTTTTTTGCTTCTCTAATGTCCATCCCTTGTTTGTGTGTGCTTACAGGACACAGAAGTCCTTAACACGGCCATTCTGACGGGCAAAACGGTGTCTGTTCCAGTCAAGGTGGTTGCCGTGCAGGAGGATGGCTCCGTGGTCGATGTTTCGAACTCCACCGAGTGCAAATCAGCTGATGAAGACGTCATAAAGGTAAGGCACCCACACGAGGTGCAGAACGGAGTTTTCACCCTTTTCTTGTCCACCGTCACCACCGTCCACCACCAACAAACGTGTTGTCTGATACATCCCGCTGGGGAAAAGTCAACTCCCCACACAGGGATCTAGGTTCTTCTGTGGCTTTTCTGCATCCATTATTTAACAGTATATTGTAAGAGCGTACAGGAAGGTTTCCTACATGCTTCTGACTGCATCACCTGCTTTCCAGACAGGAATTTCTTAGAAGTAAAGATACTGAACTGTACCAAAATCCAGAGGAGCATGACAGAGAATAGAAAATAACCACCCGATTGCAAACATTCTTAAAAGAAGAGCTGGGATCTTTTAAACAATGTTGTGTTTAGTTGTTTGGTTGGTCTATGTTTGTTTTTGGTTTTTTTTAATAATATGTTCAACTGGTTCTTCCTCCCTGACACTGAGATGAAAATATTGTTAATATGAATTTATTAAGATATCGACTGCTTGATTTCTGACATCATTGCATGGCTTCAGCTTTCAGCTCATTATTATTTTTAGGCATAAATGAGGTACTTTTGAATATCTTTAATGGGTTTGTTTTATTATGCAGTTTGGCGGTGTTTTTTCTTGTTTTAAATGAAGAATTGACTACAATGAATTCTGTATGGGGTGGGAGTGTTTCACATTATTTATTAATTTCTTAGGGTAGTTCTAGAAAGATAGTTCTTTTGTTTCAATTCCAGGAAACTGCAGTATATTGTATATAAATGCTATAAAATAGGGCAGTATGTCATCCTTTTTACATAGAAACCCTGTAACCATTAGATCTTATGATAAACTCTCCCTGTAGCTTTCAAGAAAGAAGTTCCTCCCCATGTTCAGCTATCCACTGTGTCGTGTGTGAACGTATTCCAGACCTGAGCACTTCTTTAAGTTCTCTTCAGATTGCATTTGAAACCCACATCCCATACCGGTGTACTTTTAACCTATTGTAACCTCTGTGTAGATAAGGCTGCAAAGGTCCCAATAGATAGCTGGTACTTTGTCAGATAAATGTTCATGTTCTTTAGCTGGCTAAAGAATTGCACGCAGCAAAGCTATTTATTTTGAAGATGATATGCTGGAACAAAAAAATCACCTTTTGACAGCTCTGAATAAGCTTGTTACCAATTTTTGGAATAGATTACATCCTCTAAACCAAACAATATTTCATTACATTTTAGGTCCAACAACAAAGAAATTCCTCTACAGTTATAAGATCTCTTGGTTTTAAATGCTATTCTTTTTTTGCTGTGTACCATACAGCTGTTATCTGACTAGTGGCTATTATTTATTAGTTGATAAATATGAACAGCGAATTGTTCATATTATAAACTCAAGCACCAAGTATCATCAACGTATTGCTGAGACTTTTCTTTGCACTTTAGAAAACCTGGTCTAAATCTAAAAGACAGTGTATGTGGACTTTTGTTTCTCTTAATGGAGTTGCTAGTATTTCTAGGACTTGCTGTAGTTATAGACTACTGGACTGAACCAGATAGGAAAAGGTCAGGAAAAAGACTCCCAGTCCTCTTCCACTAAGAAAAATAGTATCTGCAGATGTTAGGGAGATGCTGCATTTCAAAACGCTGCCTGGTTGAAGCCCATGTAGTTCAATCAGCAGCTTTCCATATGGATATTCTGTCAAAGCTGGGCACGAAGTAGTTCTGGTTCCCAAATTTAAAAGGTCCGCTGACGCTGGCAACTAGATAAGGTTTGACATGACCTCTGTGAGCAGAGACAAGATTTCCAGTTGCAGTTGTGGATTTATACACTTCAAGAAAGCAAAGCTCTTGCCCTTTGACCATCTTCCTTGTTTGCTTTTTCAAAGTGGGTTGTGTATCTGGGTGGAATCAGATCTGCCCCAAAGCTCCTGAGGGTCCTCCCATTCCTTTCAGGGATCTGGATAGAGCAAACCAAAACACGTGCCAAAATTCTGCACAGGTGTTAGATTTGCACTGTAAATCCTCTTTTTCTGGTGGTGACTAAGTTGGTCTAAATCAGGTCTTCATCTGACTGCTCTGTGACATTGTTTGGGTATCAAATCCCTGACAGAAGAGAATGCCCCTGGGACTCGTTCCCAGACCTGGTATCCGGCTCTCTAATACATTGACTTAATGAACAAAACCAAGAGGTCTGAATGTGGTCTTCATGGGGTTCATCTTGCCTCATCCTGGTGATATAAAATGGGAATAATGTTATTTTTTGTGGAAATCGCAGCATACTTACAATGGATTTCAGTCACAAATTACTAAGAGGTGCTCTCCAGCTGAATACTGTTCAGGCATAATTTTTTAACTGGAAGTGTATGTATTGGTTGCAAGATTGAATCCATAACAATTAATTAGCTCAGTTAAAATTTAGTACAGGGTTTATGTGCCTATATTTTTTCAGAAAAATGCATATTCCCTTTACAAGCCCCTTCGGTAAAGTTGATATTGACTTTGCTTCCAAATTTGTGTTGCCTTTTCTGTATACGTCATACAGCTAAAACCCTCTAATAAGAGTTGTCAGGCATTTGGGATGTAATTGCCTAATCTTAAGCTTCTTTTCACTGTTAATTCTGCCTTTATTGTTTCTTTGTAATTGGAGAGATATTCATATTCTTTTGGGCAGAACAGAGAGTGTTGGATTCTTAACCTTTTATTTCTGTTTAATAGCTAATGATTTAATAGACAATTAATGAGACAATTCTTTGATCACTGCTGTAACACCATTATTTTCAATTAAGACACAATGAATTGAAGCTAGTTTAAATAGAAACAGACTTTGGCCCAGGCTATTATATATTTATACACAACACGCTTCTCTGGGCAGCTACCTAGCTATCACATTGAAATAAACGCTACTCAGAGATGGTCAAACAGATAGACGATGTACAAGTGATTTATTTGTAGGCAAGAGATGTGAATCTTTCTGATTCTAAGCCATATATTCCCTCAGCCTAGCAGTTTAATAGCTTCCCAGCAAGAGAATATTTCAGTTGTCATTTTTCAGAGCCTACCTAATTAGTGGTAAATATAATGAAACACACCTATTGCTTTTTGACCTTGCATTTTCCAACCCTAGCGTGACTTGATCCTCAAAGGAATCTCTCAGGTAAACTTGCTCAGTTCAGCTGCAGTCCCTGGTTCCTACAGTTGGACATAGGGCTGAGAACTGACCATCCGTTTTAAATTGAACTGGCTTCCCTCTAAAACTTTTGATGGAAACATGACTACAAGGCAGTGAAAGTCTTACGCTTATTCCTTTATTGAAAAAAGAACATTTAATGCTGCTGGCATTTGAGGGAAAAGATTGGCTTTATGATTAAGTCACTGAATGATTCTCAGCATTAATTTCCATATCTCTTGCTGATATCCTGTATGAATGTGGGTAAATCACTTATTCCCTTTGGAGTCTCGCTTCCTTATCTGCAAACAAGGCGGAGAAATACGTCCTTTCCCCAGCCTCAGCTTGCCTTATGTGGTTTCTGAAGCTGCTGTTGACTCTGAATGGACAGAATCCTTATCTCCACTAGACTCTTACTAACTTCAGTGGTCTTTGGCCGCAGGCTCACTTGAAGGACTTCTCTCCCAGTGTCCCACTTTTCCTGCAAACCACACCTAATAGGGTTGTGAAGCTGAAAAAAAGAAGTGTTGGGAACTTGATAGAATTGATGCATAAATTATTCAGCTACTCTGGTGATGGGCAATACAGGGAGAGATAAAGGAGCTGCAGGCATGGTGGGATGAACCTATGTGCATGCTGAACCGTGGGGACTCAGTCTCCACAGGTGGGGAAAAAAAGCCTTGAAGAAAAAGATTAAAATATTTGTACCATGGCAAGGACCTCCTTTGCTCATCCATCCTGCCAAGATGTATAAGCACTGCTGGTTTTTATGGCCTGTTACAGTGGGTTCCACATGTTCCCCACTGGCCTTCGAGCCATAGTTAGAGGGAAGAAGATTTAGACCAACATCAGTGATGGAGGGAACACCTTGAGATGGTTGTACTGCAGAGAGAGATCTAACCTGAGGGGCTGTGGCACAGTCAATCTTTACAGCTGCTTAGAGTCTCAATGCACTCCTTTTTCCTCCCTGTAAAAGTGCCTTTAAAAGCCCAAACCATAGTAGTTTCACATGAAGAAAAATGCTGAAAACATTGCAGTTAGGTGGTAGTCATAAACATCACCCACAGAGCAGCATCAAGTGAGGAAATTATAATGAGGACAGCTTCTTAGTCCAAATGTTTATCTCAGTAGTGTACAAATGAAAGGGAGACAGCTGCCCAATTAATTCATTCTTACATTAGTCATATTTTCATGTCCTTTGCAAGTTACGCAGAAATTGACTGATGGTTCAAATTAATCCTGCAGTAATTCAAATGGCTCCATGGAGTTACTCCACAGACTAGCTCAGCCTAATTTTTGGTAATACAAAAGGCCCTCAGTGGAACAGAGGGGAGTCAGAGGGCCTCATCCTGCCCCTTTCTGCCCACGTGTAAAGTGTGACAGAAGCAGGGTCAATGTGCCCAGGCAGAGGCATGCATTAAGAACAATGGCGCTTCAGTAACATACCATGAACTCCGTCTGTGCGAGAATGCACTTCTCTTGTTAGCTTGCAAGAGGAAAGTACTTCAATGAGTTATTTTTCACCTTTTCATAATTTCCTGTCTAATTATAATGAAAGTAAAATTCAAACCATTCCTACCCACTACTTTTCTAACATGAACCTTATCTTGAACTCTCCATAATTAATGTTAAAACAATAGAAGACCTAATTTTCCTAGCAGCAGCCAGCAAGGCTTTATCTAATGTGCAGTAAAAATATTGTAAGAAAGGCAGGAAAGGCAATAGCTGAAATAGATTAAATCTGAGGATGGTTCTTCCCTCTTCCAGACAAAAAGCAGATGAGCAGCTCAGGATCTTATTCACCAACCCTGGGCACTGTGATCTCTAACCCCAGCACAGTAACTGCTACAAGGAACCATGGGGGAAAAAACCTCGGGAAAGGGAGGGATACTGTGGTTCTCCAATTTAGATGATATTGAATTTTTTGGAACTATTCCTTGCTGCAGACTCACAGCACATTCTTAGGACAATTTACAGAAAGAAGCGCCTGCCTGGAGTTGTTAAATACAACTATTTATGCAGGAGCTCTGAAAACAAAGCCAGAGCTTGTAATTTGCAAGTTCTGCAGCTGCTTCGCCATTAAAGTATGTGATCAAGAATGTAATGTACTTGTACATAAAGTGGAGCTAATTGCACTCCTCCATCTATCATATTTTGGAGTACCTATCACTGCATTACCTAAGAGCTCTATTTTGTGGTCACTCGCGCAGAAATTAGCTCACTCCAGGAGTCCAAACTCTTTCTGGAAGCAGTGAAAATACTCTCTACTTGTTCGCATGATGGATTTACTTTGGTGCCAGTTGGTTTATTACACAATTCATTTTGAACTAGATCTTATTTTGTAAGTGTTTTTTTTTCTTCAGTGCTGCCGAATGGTTCAATATTGACAGCCCAGGAGGCTGAAGCATGGTCCTGCCCCAGAACAGGGGACAGGTTGGGGTGGTGGCAGGCAGCTGTTCAACTAGAAAGCTTTTGAAGTGCAAATGTTTAACGTGGTGAGTCAGTCTCCCGGTCCATGCTGTCCTTTTAATCTCACCTGATCGGTGCCAGTCAGTATCATCAGCTCCATGAAATCGGCTGTTAACAACCTCAAGTCACTGTCAGCTTCATCCCCATCCATCTGTGGGAGCTCAGAAGTAACAGACTATGCAGTCCATTACAGAGCCCCTGAAATAATGACTCCCCTGGTGCCTGGCAGGGGCACGAGGTTTATGGCAGTGAAGCCTTCCTTACCTGAACAGAAGGATTACGTAGGAGGTGAGGATTCTGCTTGGGACTGAGGAGCCCTGAGTTGCCTCTCTGCTTTGCTTCAGACCTCTCTGTGAAGCTGCTGGTCTCTGTTTCAGTAGCACCACAGTGATGGTAAGGATGCCCATGGCCCAGCAGGATGTATTGTCAAGAAACCTGTTGAAGACTCTGCATCTTGTCTTTTGTATCTGTAGACAGGTATGCCTAAGTCAGAGCAGTAAACGAGTATCAGTGAGCTGCTTGCAATTCATCAAACTTTTAAATTAGAGCTTCTTTGATTTCTAGTTATTTTGGCCAAAAAACCCACCCCCTTTGCCTCCATACAAAGTTCACCTTTATGAGTCATAAGAGGCAAGAGAGACAGATCTCTTTAAAATATGTCAACTCTTGAATTAAGGATTTTGCTTTTTGTTGAAATATCAGAGGTTCTGACATTCAGGTCACCAGATTCTGCTAATGAGTTTTCTAGCTAGACAAAGTATGATCAGAAAAGAGTAACATAGCCACTTGCTGCATATTAAAGATTTATCTTTAAAAACTCTTGTTACACAGCAACAGGTTGGAATCTATATTGTTTTATGATTGTGCCAAGCTAAAACTTTGGATCTAGAATCATATTTGCACACAAACCAGCTCCATGTATAGCAATAACGATGCCAACGAGGCAATCTCACAAAATCACATATTGAAGTATTAATATTCTGTACACAGTTTATAGCAAAATATATGTGTGTATCTTCCTGAAGCTATTTTTAAACACACACAGTCTTCAAAGCCAGCTTGAGAAAACAGTGTTTTGTCTGGGAGAGGATCCGTTAAGAACAGACCATGCCGACATGTGCAATTACACAGATTTCGGCAGAGATGCTTATGGTGTCTTCCAAGGGACCAGCTGCTGCTTCAGAGGAAGAAAATAATTCTATGGCTTAGCATTTGGCTGCTCTGAGAGCAGAAATGCAAAGGGCAGGGATCCCAGTCCTGGGAAACAATCATTACCCTGAACTGTGGTATTGCTTAGGATGGACTCTGAATATTTTATTCTGAGATGCACAGAGCAAACACCTCCGTCCAGGCTCAACAAAAGCAAGTGCAGCAATAAGTGGCTGTTGTTGGGAGAAAGTGACAAACTTCTGGGGGCTTTTTCTTCAAGTTCAGTAGGAAATTATCTCTGCTTTGTAAACTTTAATGCAGCTGGCTATTTAAATATTTTAATTGCAGATGTGTGAACTTCATAGACTCCAAAGCTTTTATACCTCTTGAACTATCATTCTGGCTGGGCAAATTAATTCAGATTCCCATTGTCATCAAAACCCCTGGGGCCAGAACATGCTCTCAGCTAAGTCATGCAACTGTGTGAAAGGCATTGGAGTGACAGGGGTGTTCCAGAGGGCAAAATTTGCTCTGTGTGAACATTAAAACAGCCATTAGCTGTCAGCGATGGGATGAGAAAAGTCTTTCTCTTCCACCCCCTTCACTGATGTGATGGTTGAGGGAAGCGGGACTGGGCAGCAAATGATGCTTTCCAGATGGCATAGCATCCCATTTTAAGTAAGCAATAGTGTTTTGGGCACCAAAGATATACATTAAAATATACGTGCTGTGCTGAATCTTTCAACCCACAAACAGGATTTCCAGAGAACTTGGTGCTGATGCAGCCTGGCAGCGATCGGCACACTCAGCAACCAAACCTTTGCATTTCCCTGGCTCCGTGGGTCGCAGTCGGATTTTGAATGCAGCTCGAGTATATGTTTTTATGGTTTAGCTTATCTACACCTGTGTTTTAATAATGTGTTCTGAGATGCATTCCCTTGAGATACGTAATTGGAGTTGAGGATGGCGATGATGAGGCTGACACGCCACCATCATTTTGAAGTGCAGTTAATTTATTTGACATAAAAAGCACCTACCATTGACAGCAACCAGCTCCCTTTCTCCTCAGTGGTAGAAGGCATTTTTTCTTCTTGCTATGTTTTTAATTATTAATATTTTTGCATTCTCATCATACAGAATTGGAAATCAGAATGAAATTATTTTGATTTCCTTCATAGGAACAGCAAGAGGAGAAATAACGTGCAGCTAGGCAGATCTGTCCCTTTGTACATAGGATTGGGCTGTATCTGGGATTTTGAGGGGAATGGGGAAAAATCCAGCCTTGAAGAAAAAATACTGGATTGATGAGTTGTACAACTCATTAAATAAGGATGAACAAAGTGAAGTTATCCATGGTATCTCTTTTGCCACTTGTATGAAGTACAGGGAATGGAAGATATGCACTGGGGTGTAGCTTTTCTCTTTTCTATCAATTGCGATACACACTCTAGGCAGAGTGCCCATTGGTTTCAGTGTGAACAGTGGCTTCAGGGTTAAAGAAATGGCAGGACTTAGCGTTTTGTGTTGTGAGTTCTTAAGATCTGATTTATACTAACGTCACTGTATAGAAACATTCACTCCCACATCAAAGACTTCCTTCAATTGCTAGAGAGGTAAAGAGTTGCTGTTGTGAGTCGAGTCAGGCTATCAGAGTAAGTTCAGGTATGTCTTTAAAAAAATAAAAAGTGTCAAGCAGTGATTAAAATCTTCACATTTGCATTTGTTCAATAGGAAATAGAAACTAAATCCATTACCTCTATATTTTACAACTCCTCAGTGGGGCAGGTTTGAAATTCTGTTAAGCTCGGCTGGGGAATTACGCAGCTTTCCACTGAATTCAGCGTGAAAATGAATCACTGTTTTGTTAATATTAGGTGGTTTAATTTTACTCCTTTGGTGAATTTCTCCTGAGGAAAAGCATTGGAAGTGCTTTGCAATTCTAGAACAAACACGCACATTGCTCATGTGTTTCTGTTAAAATAGTCAGTGGTCAAACAGCTCCCAGCGCTGGCACTGATGCTGCCATCTCCTGGAGTCCCTGCCCTGGCAGACAAACGGGAACGTCAGTCACCTGAGTACTGCCGTTCCAGACAGCCGGGCAACATTCTTACTTTGCATTTGGTGCAGATCTGTTCACAACTGAAAGGCAAAAACTTGATTTTGTCCAAAAAGTGTGGCAGTTTAGATTCAAAAGCACACAGCGAACTGTGAGACAATAAACTACTGGTGCATTCAAGGCCATATGTATAGATACGTGTATGTACAGAAACTCACAGATACATTGGGGGGCACATAAATGCCCTTCTCATAAATACATATCCACACAGATGGACATGGTAACCACGGTCAGCAGGCATATAAAATAAAGTCTTTGCCTGGAAGAGTTTACAGCAGAGTCTACTCCTGTTGTGACATGCTTCTGCACCTTCTTATCCTCTGCATCCATCTCCTCCTTTGCCATGACAGCCCCCGAGACACTTTCACAAACTAGGTTTGTTCCTCCACAGGCAGCACAGTGACTCCCTCCAGCCCCAGTGCGTTAATTTGCCACGGCCTCTGAGCTGTGGAGAGGACGGGCTCCACACCAGGCGGGACAGGTTGCCCTGTCCTCAGTGGTCTGAAATGGGGGTGCAGCCGCTGAGCACCTGCTCTGCTTGTCAAAATGTGCCAGAGAAAAGGTCTCCAGCAGTGACTGACAGGTTTGCTGGGTGACACGTCCTGGTGGGAGATGTCCTGAGACCCGGTCTTTGTAATTAGCACAGGGAGGCATGGTGTCCAAAGAGTGATTGATGCGTGTGGGTGGTTTGGCTCGGTGGGAAGCAGGCTTCGTAAACAGCCAGCACGGCAAAATGCTCTGCTTTGGTTCATCCACTCAGAACAGGGGAAAGGCAGAGCTGGCAGGTATCACTGCAAAGATGGCAAAGTCAGACAGATGTATCCGATATATAGATATGTGTGCATCCCTGTGTATACAGTCTGTCATATACATTACAGATACAGTAATGCCCAGTCCTGGTCTCATTTTGTTCTCATAATAACTGTGCAAATAACCCCATTTACTGAGTGAGAGTAAGGACTACTTGTGTGAGAAGCATTGCAGGGAACGCCTTCCAACACTGTAAAAATACATTTCAGCAGCATGTAGTCAGCAGCTAATGAACTCTGCTGCTCCTTCAAAGGGAATCCCAGCCTGCTCCTGCTAGAGAGCACCTGTGATGCCCTACGGACTGAGCAACACCGTCCTGCCCTGGGCTGGAGATTAAAACCTCCCTTAAACATGAACCGGGATCCAAAATCTGTCATGAGCCAGAGAAAAAGATGGGCAATAATGAGCAGAGATACATGAGCTCTTGCAAGAAAAGGCTGTAAAATGCGCGTATACTTCATTGAAGAAGATTTGGGAGTTTATTTGAGTTGCAGCATTTATTATTTGTGGAGCACTGACAGTGTACTCTGTATGAAAGTGTTATGGACACAGTGCCTGCCCTACAGATCTCAGGGCTGAACAAGAGTTACACAGGGCTTGCTACAATATAGACATTCTGGGAGGTAATCCTTTATTGAGTAACTTGTACAAACATCCAGTGCAGCTTAGCAGTGCGGAGGGGAATGACATTACCCAGGGAACAGAGAATGGAGATTGCCCAGCAGGACTGCAAGCAAGTTCTTTCTTTGAGCTGCATTGTCAGAAATGATAAGTTCCTAGCAGGAAATGCTATCTCCTATTTGTTTGCTTTATTTATGTGCTCTTCTCCAGTTTCTGCTTCTGAGATTACTGTTTGGATTTAATTTGCAGCCCCTCTCCAGTGGCTCTCAGGTTTTCTTCTGAAGAGAAAATCCTTAAGACACGCAGTCCTTCCTCAGATCTCTTACACTCACCATTATCCACTGCAGAGCAAAATTAATGTATGCCCTTCCTTATTGTTTTCCTTCTTAATTCATTTCTTTCTATAGAGGCTCAGCAAGGACCAATTTTCCAAGTGAGTCTTTAATCGTCTGAGCCCAGCATGATTACTGTCTTCCAATCTAGTTGCCATTTGATGCAATCAGTATTTCAGAATACAATGAATTTTTTTTCCCCCCATAGAACTGAATGCTGTATTGCCAGCTGATAACACTTGGCTGCAAAGAAACATAAAATACTGATAGTGCTGTGTGAAAGAATATAACTTTTGATTGTGAGGTCTTCCCCAGCCAAGTGCGTGAAGGTGATGTGAAATGGTTTTGTAAGATGGGGCACAAAGAAATTTATTATTCCAACACTAAGGGCATAGGCTGGCGAGGCAGGGAGGGAAGGGAGGAGAAGACAGGAGCGCAGTGTGCTGAAGTATTTCTTACTGCTGGAATGTTTGCTTTGAAAGGGCCTTTCAAGAGTACATGTTGCCAGGGGAGATTTTTCTCTCCACATCTTTTATTGCCACCCCACAAATAAAAGATTTCAATACACCAATACTGCAAAACCGCAGACTTAAATAGTCCCTGCCATGCAGAAGCTGAAGCCTTTTAGATTTCCCCAACCTGTAGCGAGTTTAGCTTGAGAGATTATCAGTGTAAAGTGAGAAAAATCCTTCCTTGGAGTAAATCCTTCATGGCTGTGTTTTTAAGCACATCTTGTGCACTATAAATGCCAAGCAAACATTTGTGAAATTACTGAGTGAAGATCAGGACCTGAGTACCATGAACAAGGACAAAGTAACACTGAAGTAACTAAAGGGTGGGAGGGGAACAGCAGCAGCCGATATGGGGCTGCATTTTCCTTAGAGCAGAGTGCCAGAGTTGTGTCTCTTCCTTATCCTGCAACACCTCCTGTGTGTGTCAGCCTCCTCCTGCCACACTCCAGGAATGGCTTTTTGTCTCTTTATGCAGCATAACACTGGGAGGAAACCACCTGGGTGCAGTTGGATCCCAAATAGTTGCTCTCAGCCGTGGTGAGGTGGGGAAGATCCAGCCAGCACCGTTACAGTGCAGAGCTGACATACTGGGAGGCTTCTCTTTTGTGATATTTGTTTGGTTAAGCAAAAGCCCAGTATGTAGGGATGTTTCCCAGTATTCTCTGTGGGTACCATGCAACTATAACTATTTAACTTACAGCTTGTTTGTTTTTTACAGTGTTGTTGGTGAGTCTGGTTGTCTAAAGTCTAGTAGACAGCCATTTGCTGAGACCTTCTGTTCTTAGCAAACTCGACAATGTGGCTTGTTTAATCGCCTTATGTTATTATTGATATTTTCATCTTGTGTAACTAATTTTGCTGAGGAAAAATACATTCTTGCCAACTTTGATCTCCTTAATTCATGTAAGAAAATGCCTCCAGCTTTGGCCCATTTGAAGAGTACGCAGATGGTTTTGTACAGGAACGTGACTCCTTGGAGAAGGGTGCTGGCATTGTGTGTGTCCATGGGTCAGGATGGGGCGGGATCCTATTCAGTGAGGCTGAGGAGGCTCTGAGGGTGGCTGCTGCTGCCTGTCTTTCAAATAGTTATGGTTTTGTCTGTCACTGGGAGTTCAGAAAGAGCTGCAGCTAGCTCAGGGTAAAGCCTGAGGTACCTGAAAATGAATGTGATTCTAAGTAAAGAAGGCCAGGATGAGAATGAAAGACAAGAACTAAGGAAAAAAAATAAGGTATTGTGAAAAGCAGGAATCTGTCTGGAGCAGCTCCTCCCTCCCCACCTTCCTCCCTCAGTGCAGGACATTGGTGCTCCTTGCCCAGCCCCTGGGCTGCAGCTACAGCCACTGCACGTGTGCTGGCAGAGGAGATACCCGCTAGTGCTATCTGTTGTCAGCTGAGTTGGCCTTTTTTTCCTCATGAAGATTGGACCCTTTGTACTAAACCTTTTCCATGGCTTTGGAAGACTCTGGCTGTGCCTTTCAGGTGCTGTAAAAAGTGTGTGTGATCCGAGCCCCAAGGTGTAAGTGTGTTTTCTAGATAGCAGCCTCTCGAGCAGCACAGGAAACAAGAAGTGTGTTGTGGTTGTTCTAGTTTGAGTAGAATCTTCACCGAACAATCCCCTTGAACCTGAGTGCATAGCTAGAAATGAAGTGGACTATAGATTGGCAAGGCGGAATATATCTGCACGAGAATGGCCCTTAATGCAGAATCAATAAGCACAAGCGCCCCGCGCTGAACGTGAGTTCACTGCAAACTGGTGACCTGCACCAGCTGCAGAGACTGGTGTTAGGCAACAAGGAAGGCAGCAAAGTGCAGAAAAGCAAACATCTTACTACCATAAAAAAGGAAGGGTGCTCTTTGCAGTTAAATCAATAGGACCACATCTATGACCTGCATAAAACATGAGACTTTAATAGAGTTATTTGAGTAAGCAGAATCTAATAACTGTGGTAGCCACAAACTGACTTCAGAGATGCTGGCTGCAGGGGGGTGTCATGCGATAAAGATGAGATTATTGGCAGGCAGAAATAATTTCCTTTAAAGTCATGAGCTCTCTTCTTCTTGAAAGTTTGGAGTATTTACATTCAAGGACCATGTCAGTGGTGAAAACCCTTGAGTCCTTTTTCATGTTATCCTTTAACAAACGGGAAATAAACCGGAGATACGATAGTTCCTGGTACCTGCCACATTGGCCAAATGTTTTTGATGGAGAGACTCTTTTGGCTTTCTCAAAGATCAGTGCACATCCAGGGACGTGTTCTCTCTCCAGCCTGTCTGCAGGCAGAGCTCCAAACTGGGATGTTGTGAGCCTGGCTGCTCAAGCAGCATCGGCAAAGGTCACAGGAATGGCTGCTCAGTGGGGAAAGACATCCCCCAGCAAGAGGAGGTTTGCAGGAGAGGTTCCAGTTACGCTGGACGCTTGAGAGCTCATCTTTTAAAGATGGTTTTAGTAATCTTTCCTTAGGGGTTGAAATTTCCACAGGCACAGGGGAGACACCTCCCTTGCAGCTGTGTATCCCACTGGATCACAGGCTTCTGTGCAAGTGCAGCAAACCTTCTGGGTTTGGGACACTGTCCAGCTCTTAAATGTCTCAAAACAGTCATCTTAGGCACCCATCAGCAACGTGAATTAAGAGGATGTGGGGATCCTACCCTCTTAAGTCCCTTTTGAAAGTCTTTATGTGTGGAGGAAAGAATAGATAGGGGTAAGCTCTAAGACTTTAAAGGGACAAAACCAAAAGAAGAGCTGAAAAAAAACAGCTAAAAGGAAAGAATTGGAAATCTATCAGAGAATGAGGTGAATGGACAGGAAAAAATGTGTGGTTATTGGCAGCAGGTCTAGTTAAAATCCCAAACAAAACTTAACTAAGCCCTCCTTTGCCACAGAAGTGGGAGATCAATGCAAGAAACTATTTGAAGATTTCAGGATGAAATAGGAAATGAGGCCACAGAGGAGGAGATGACAGCTATCCTGTCAGGGTCTAAGGTGCACTTGCAGCACAAACATTGTAAAAAGAAATCCATGCGATGTCGGCTGAGAAGCCAGTATTAAGAAAACTCCAAGATCAGTGAAGAAGAAAGGGAATGTGAGTTTCTTAAAGAAAATAAAGGCAAAATCTAGTGAGCCTTCAGTGCTGGTTTTCACGGAGAGTATAAAAGCACAGCACAGCACCTGTGGTAGGGATGCTTGAGATACAATATTAGTTGCACAGGACTTGTGTCCTGCTTGGGCAGAAATGTGACAGTCACAGCTCTGGATTACAGTGTCTCTGTTTAATTTGTATGACTGGGGAAGGAAGTGTCTCCAGAGGACAACAGCACAAAAGAAAAAAATCATGCATTAATTAAAAAATGAGATCTATGCTTCACATTAACTTGTTTTTGTAGCTATAGCAAGCTATGAAAGTAACAACCTAGGATTTAATGTGAAAGTATTTCCTGTATTTGTGCACAGAATGCCTCACCTCTGGATGACACCTCTCTGGTTCAGCTGATTGTATCCCTCTGAGTGACGCTGCCTGGGACTGGCACTGTGACTAAAATTAATACAGAATCTCTGCTAACTTTAACTAACTAGTTTGGGTCACAGCTGCAGCAAATAATTCATCAGGCTAACCTGAGCCTGCAATACATGTAAAATTGTAATACATTTTTTAGCAAAACCAAGGCTAACTAATGTGTAGCTCAATCAGGTACATTTGCCAGTGCTGTCAACCTGCTTTGTATGTGCGTTACCTAGCTAGTTTATTGCCATTTTGCTTTACCTTGTCTCTTCTTCTAGTAATTTTTTAACATTGGCTTTTCCTATCCCTTTTTTTCAGGGATTTTTAAACAAAGCACCATTTTTAATTACACCATTGCCTTTTCAGATGCAATCTGGAAGTATTATTTTTCTTACATTGTCTACATCTTTGTGCATTTAGTACCTCTATGTGTGTAACAACAGCAGTACCCCAACAAATTTACTGTCTAAACACCTGTTTGCAACTTTGACAGCATTTGACCCTCTGAACGAGGAGTGGCAACATCTCTGTCCTGCAGATGACCCAATGAAGCTGTCAGGCTCCCTCTCTGCTGTATCAATGGCAGAAGATTTAAACAAATCTGTATTTCTTAAGGTCCATACCTGAGGCTTTTAGGGAATGTGTCTGGGTGATGAGGCAAATGTGGCATCATTAAATAAATGCCCATGATCAAGACAAGCAGCCTTTCCTGGTTGGCTCATCCTTTGCTTACAGAGCTGATTGAATGTACTTCCCACTCAGTCCATTATGCGCCTTTAGGCTTTCTGGTTAGGAAAGAGAAATCATAGCTGCTAATAAAAGACCCAGATAGATTCATGTGCTGTGATTCCAGGGTTTGAGATATATTTTTATGTTGTACACACCTTTTACGTATACTTGTGGTGAAGTGAATTGGTCTAACTTTAAGAAAAGATAGAAACCTTTTTGTTCTCTTCCCATGGTTTTTACATTCTTTGACTGTGGCATGTTTTCCTGTATCTACCCAGCCCTAAGGGAAGATGTTAAAAAACAAACCAAAAGAGAAAAATCCAAAAGTACAACAGAAAACTTATGGCAGCACTCTGTGGTTTGTCACTTATCTTTCATGCATGAGTTGGAGTGGTTATTTTTGCCCAGATTCAGTAGGGGAACTGAAGAGCTTTACAGATCTGTCTTGGCATTTACATAGAGTTCATACAAGTACATGCACTGTGGCTGTAGATGGGAGGAAGGCTGACAGACAGGAAGAACACTCCTTTGTAGCTGGATTTTAACGGGGTCTTATCAGGTGAGAAAGAAGCTCAGTCCACCCAGGTCACAGGGGCTTTGGAACAATGGTGATCCAGTGAAGAGAGCAATGGAGAAGTCAGCTAGCTCTACCCTGATTTTTCTGATAATTCAATCTCTGCTTTTAAGTTAAAGTCAATAGGAAACTGTTGATTTTGATAGGTCATGTTTTCTGAAGAGCTCTGTGGAAAAAGGTAGATTTTGTGTCATCTGAAATATAGGCATTTTGACATTTGTTCTCACTGTGATTAGTAGGTTTTAAAAAGTTCTCCTCAAAAGAGAAAATTCTGTTGTCTGTTATATATTCTGTAGAGCCTAGTAGTCCTTAGGTCTGCAGCTCTCAGCACAATCTTTCTGCTGTGATGTCTTGGAGCTTTGGACCTGGACACCCCAACCTGCTCAGTGCAGGGTCAAGTGCCCAAAATCTGCTTCTGAGCCACACCCCACGTGTCCAGTGCTAGCATGGGAGCTGGGACATCCAGGACAGGAGCGGAGATGATGGAAGAAAGCACAACTCCCCCTTTTACCTTCACCATCTGCTCCTCTCTAGCCAATACATTTTTTTTCTCTCATTTTCCCTATGCTGTAGATAAAATCCCCTGTATGGTTACAATACTGCCGTTTTTATAAAGTGTTTTTTGCTCTGCACAATATTTAGGAATATTGTAGTTACAATACTGGCCTTACAGGTATAAACAAACCCTCCCTCCAGGAAAGTGACAGCACTGGCTAAAAATCAGGTTCAGAATAGTTTTGGGGCCCTTTTGGAGCCCATCTGTATTTTCAGCCCTTAGGGAGGCCACATTTTTAAACTGTTTGTAGTGCCCACTACAAGTAGATGCTTTATTTCATTTGAAAAATTAAGTTTAGTTTTTCACAGACTACTATGACTACAGGAATGGGAATTTTCATAGAAAGCACCAAATATTTTGTGTGTTGTGCTAACATTACAAGCATTAGCAGGATTGTAGTACATGCAGTGCAATAGGATACGTGATCCAGCAATGTCTAGAAATTGTTTGACCATCTTGCATATGCAAGGAACTTGCACCGTCTTTGTATAAATCTAAATTTGATTCCTTTAATTACATCTGTCTACGTCTCTTGGATTTTTCCATTTACTGAATAGAGAACTCTCTCCTAAAGCTGATCTTCTGCATCATTGTATATTGGATGAATAAAACAGTCGACTTTATTTAGTCTTGTAAGACGAGAGAAGCAAAGGAATTTTTTAGGTAAAGGCTCTTGACATTCTCTCCAAATAATTTTACTGAAGCACTTAGCTGAATGAATGTGGTTTGAGGGCTGTTTTTGTTGGCTGTGTTTGCTGTCTGAATGTCTCTTCTTCCTTTTTTTACTAATTAGTGAATTATTTGTTGCTCAGAGACTAAAAACTGTCTGGGAAGACTTATGAATGTCGATGCACTAATATGTGGGCATAGGACCAGAGTTTTCTTTACAAAATAAGAGTGTACTGCTGTGTATTTAAAAGCTCCTTTTGGATTTTTTTCTGGTTTTCTATTGTTCTTTTGGGATAAGGATGGTGTATCCTTTCATTACTGGGACAAGACTAAAGGCTAGGTCACTGTGGCTAACATTTGTGACTTAACACATTACTCATAATACTGTGTGAAGCTCATGAGCTTTATTGCTTGGCTGTCCGGTGTTCTTCTGGCTTGCGGCTTTAGGGTGCTGTTGTAGTTGCCATGTACTCAAACTGCATTCATAGGGAAGGGCTGCAGTTGTCCTTCGGTGGGAGAAGCAGCATATAGGGCCCCTTTCCTCTGCAGAGTAGTCCAGGAGCAGCGTGAGGACTTTATGTGCAGTGGCCGTGTTGTGAGCATCCTCCTATTTACTCCACAGCATTTCTGTGCAGCTGGGGAGGGCTGAGTGGCCGATGTCCTACAGGAGGGATGTACACGCTTACTTAGCATCCTTGAGCTTTTAATACACTGCATTGCAGCGTCTCATTGTAGCATCTGTGGGAAATGAGGAAATCTGGAGGTGACTCGCATTCTCTAGGAGCATCGAGAAAGCAGCAGGCACAGAAGAGCTGGTTAGCTTCAGCAGTTACAACTGACCTGCTGGGTTTTTTATGTATACATTCTTTAGAAACCTCTATTTCCTCTGTTAGAATTTCATTAGAAAAATTGAAGGATACATGAAATTGAATGAATACGCGTGTAATTGTTTCTTTTTCTTTTAATTTCATGGAGCCTTAGATCTTAAATTTCAGTCACAGGGATTAGAGCTATAAATCATGAACACTAAGTTTACTTAGTACACAGAAGATTACTTTTAAAGCCCATTATTTTACAAAGAACTTCAGTGGAACTCAAGTATGTTACATCTGCCTGAATATTCCCCCCTCTTACTTTTCTCAACGATGTGTAAATTATTCTGTCAGCCTATAACCCGGTGGCTGTGAGTAATTCAAGGGGGGAGGGAGGGTGGAAGAGAGAGGGGGAAAAAAAACCTCCTTAGTTTATAGCTCAAACATATGTATTAGTTTCACCTAATTAACAGATTTTACAGAACAGGTTCAGTGTTTGCAATTAGAATTGGTGCAAGAAGAGCTGGCACCATATGCTGGGGTTTCACCAGATAAACAGCTCCTAAGCCCTTCTGGGGTACCAGCTGATGAATATGAAGCACGTGGATCTTTACTTAAACAAGTGCTGGTAATGCCTAGTCTGCAGAAGTTTAAGGATCAAATAATTAAGCAAAAGCCACCTCAGAGAAGCATGTGCTTAGAATTTGTGCTGGTGAGAGATCCTTTATCTCAGAGCAAAGAATGAAGATGTCTGGAGACAAGCACGCCTGTCTGGGAAGGGTGTTAGCCCAGGAGAGGTACTGCACCATGGTGACAAGGCAACTAGAAGCCATGCTGACTTGCATGCTACATTGCTTAAAAGAACCAGAAACTCATGGAGCAAGAATGGACTGGCACAATTTTGATTGCAAATGGAAAAGGAAGCAGGAGATCCTGCTCTGAGCTCTGGTTGATGTGTTCTCGTTAACAGCAAAAGTAGTGGTTGAATGAAAAAAAAAAGTGTGTTCCTGAAGCTTCCCCAAACATAAACTGTGCTGAGATTTAAATGAGCTTGAACTACGTGAAGTAAGTTTCATGTGCACCTGCTCTTCTGCATCCTGGCAGTGGAAGTGCTGCTCTATCAAGAGATAATTGCGGTTTGTCCAAACAATTTGAAGTATGATATACCGAAGAACTTAAGCCTCTGCAAAAACACTGCCTAAAAATCTCCCTGTTCCAAGCTTGTGTCACAGTTGGCAGTTGTTGCATTACACTAGACAGTGAAGTCTTCACATCCTTTAAAGATCCTGATCTGAGGCCAGTAAATCAGCAGACAGTCTCTCATTTACTTCAGTGAGTGTTGGATCAAACCTAAAAAAGGCATGCTGAATCCCCTACCCGTTTCATCCCATTTTTCTTTCACACATCAAAGCAGAGTCCCATCTGGTTTCCCAACCGACTGTGGAGATGTCTGTGCTAAGAGCAACACCAACACAGCCACCACTGTCTTTTAGTTATTGGTATCAAGCATCATTTCTTCTTGTGCAGCAGAGTTCCTGATGGACCAACCACTATCTATTGCAGGTGCTGGGAACAAAGGCATTCTCTTACCTTCCAAAGACACCAGCCATAATACAGCCATTGATCTGGCCTAAGGAAGATTATCTCTTTTCCTAAATCTGCACATAGTGAATGATAAATCAGCAGGGAGAGCAGAAACAGTAATTCTTAATTCAAACAGAATCCCTCAGCTTGATTTTTGTAGAAAAAGTGCAATTAAAAGCTCAGCTGATTAGTAAAGGAACTTGATACATGGAGCAGAGAATATTCCGGCAGCCACCATGTACTGCTATTAGCTGCCCCCAGTCACTCGCAGCATTCACTCTACATAATCAATAAGAAGGAGATGCCAGAGCATCTGCCCTTCCTAGCAGCTGCACCAGCGCCGTGGATGCACAGCAGTTATTACTGAGCCTGAATTATGCCAGGCCAAGCAGCAGGCTGGAGTCTGAAAGCACACCCACCTTCTTTGGTCCTCCCCTTTCAACCTGTGCACGCGCCAAACTTATCATCTCCAGCAGCAACGCCCCTGCGCGGCGTGCCGGAAAGTGAAATGAGAGCAGCTGCTCTGCACCTGGGACTGAAATCCTGGCAGAGCTCATGTGTTGTTTAATAATTTTGCATAGATCAACAGTTTTTGAATAGTGCACACTTCATTCAGTACAGCAGGTTTTTAAATTCTCGTTGTACATTCATGGATCATTGCACCTTTTCTAAGCCCCAGCAATTGTCTCTATTGTTAAACCAAAATGTTAATGTCTTCCATGCTGTCCTTCCCTCTAGTTCAGTGCATTTGAATGGAGGTTAAAAGGTAAGAACACTCAAAAACTTCAAATACCCATTCAAGTCATTGCTAGCTATACCTAGTCTGATCTCCATCCTCCCCAATATCCTGCTTCTCTTCATCAGTAATGTTAAATAGGGACATCTACAGAGAAAATGAGCAGAGGCCTCTTCAATAAAACAATAGGGTATCGCTAACTCTAACACTAATTGCTGTGGAGCTGCTATTGAAACGGTCTCATGTTGTGCACATGGAGCTCTGTGCATCTGTGTAACTGATAATCCCCTCCACAAGCCTACTGCTCACACCATCATGTTTTTCTGGTCTCTTGAACACACGGCACTTCAGTTTATTATCTGGTTTGCCAAATCTTTGCTTTCCTGGACAAAGGGTTTTCCTTTCAATCGTGGTTCTAACTCCTTGTCGTTACATGTCAGACCTGAGTATAAACTGCAGTTGGTATTTTGTGCCACTGCCGTAAGCAGTCTTCAGGATAGGCTCAGTCTGGCGAACACAGCTATTGTTATTGTCTGTACCTCTGAGGTTCTCTGTGCTGGGGATTGTTCTTAGGGACCTCAAACTGGGTTTGGATTGGGCTGAGTGCTGAAGCACTTGTGCTCCCACTAATGCCTCATTTCCAAAGCAAGTAGTTATCAGACTGTGCTCTGTCTCTTAATGAGAGAATCTTGAAGTCAGGCATGAATTTTGAATCTCTCACCTTCAGCCTTTAGAACAATAAAACTGGGAAGAATGACCATTACAAAATGGTAGTTTCAAAATGGCCTGGATTTCCCAATGGATTCATTCCCGTGGTTTTGGAAATCACCTACCTGGTTAAATGCCTGCTAACCTCTGAAACTCTGGCCTTTGATGCTCAATTGTTCTCCACTTAATTCCACTGGATTGCCTTCAGCAGTTGTAAGATCAAGACTTTGGGCAATTAAAAAAAGAACAGGTGTATGTGAAAATAGCTGACCCAAACCCAGCAATACTCTTCCTGACAGATGATGTGACTGCCTGTTGTTACAGGATACCACAGTGCTGAGGGGGATCAACTTTTCTGCCCCAATCCAAATTTCCCCAGACAACAGGATTAGGGGTACCTCTTGTTTGCAGTGTGGAAGAGCGTGGTTTTCTTCTCGGTAGATGTTGCAATTTAAGATGTAGAGCATCGGAAATGCTTCAGGCTCATCTTGACATATTTCAGTTTTTACGTTTTCTCCAGTGAGACCTGGTAATAAGGAGGGAAAAAAATAATTATATTCATATTTGTAAGTATACCTATTGGATTGCATTGAATCATGCAGTCTGTTTGCTGTTCTCGTCTAACATTATTATTCACTAATAAGATGAAAATCAAACACATATCGAACACGTGGGATGGGGAGTACTTGACTTAAACTTTACTATTGTTTCTAAGTGGGAAACAAACCTTGGAATGTATCTCGAGGGATTCCCATAGCCAACAGTTATATCTGAAACTACAGCAGCTATTCCAGAGAACAGTACTTGGAGAACTGACTTGCCAATAAAAACAAATTAACATGAAAAGAATGTTTCAAAAATGACACTTCCAAGACTATTCCACATATGTCTAAAATTAAAAGGGAATAAAACTTCTGTTTTCATTAGTTTCAATTTCAACATCATGTCATTTGCCATCCTTTACTCTGTATGTTCTTAATCTACCATTTGCCTCAAATTGCTTGGAGCCAGTATCTGCAGACGCCAGAACATGTAATTAGCTGGGGCAGGGGGAAGCAGAACTATTGCCAGAATTAACTGCATAGAAGAATCCCTGCTTGTGGAAGACAATAAATGCACTGTTAGGCCTCCCAGGCCACAGACAATGCTTTGACAGGTACAATGCAAGGACTGCCTCGGAAGTTGCACCGCATTGCTGCAGGGTGTCAGAGGCAAGGGCAATGTCTCGTCCTCACAGGGTGCTGCTCACCTAGCTGGGTCGTGGTGGCCAGGACAACTTCTCACTGCCACCTGCACAGGGAAAACATGGGTCTTGCGAGCTGGCCCAGAAGGGCTTTGCAGAGGTTTCGTGCAGTTAACAGGGTGGGACAGCAGACTGTCCCTGCCACACGAGCCTGACAGGAGAATATGTTGTTCTGGAGCAGAATTGTAATTCAACCTCGGCCAATTAGTTTTAATTTTAAAAGGGAAATAAAATCTAATGAAAATTTCTACTTTTATGTTATCAATTGGCATGTCCATATGGACAGATATTGTGCACTAGATAATTAATGTGTCGTGGCATAACACAGCACCGCAGCCAAAACCGGAACTCTGACATTTCTAGACTGACTACTATCAGGCATAATTCTGAATTTGAATAAAAACAGTATTTCTTAGCTGAAAAGGGTTTGGGAAAACCCTGTGTTTGTTTATTTGCCTCAAGACATGAGGCATATCTTTCCGTCCCTGTGTTGGTTTAGGAGAGGCTCCAGCAATGGCTCCAGGCGGTGCGTAGTGTGGAAGGGGACAGGAGCTAGTGAAGGCAGAGAGGTAAGCAGCTGTTTGAAAGAGGGAGAAAGAAGAAGAAGAATAATCCTTCTTTTAGTCTTTAACTATTACCCAAACACTAAGCCAGAGTCCTCAGGCTTAGGAAATAATTTCAGACTGTGCTTCTAAAGCAGACATGCAGCAACAATAAAAATAAAGTTCAAAATAATCCAAACCAGAGAAAAACCTCATACAGCCATGCTGTGGCTGTATAAAAGGATGCAAGAGGCAGAAGAAAAACACACACCATGAAGGTGAATAAAGATGAACGTGGAGTGGTGGGAAAGCCCTGAGGTGCTGCTGACTGGAGATGCCTGTGTGGTAGGACTCTCCTGAAGTCATCTTACTCTCTCCTCTCACACAAGAGAGTGACGGGGAAAATAAAGGTTGTGCCAAGCAGGCATTCAGCAGCAAAGTCTTGTTTAACCAAAAAACTCCTGAGTGGTTAACAGGCACAAGGATTGCAATGGTTTTCTCTTACCTCTATCTCATTCGGTCTCCTTGCAGAATGACCTGAAAGCTGAGGGTAAAGTATGAAATTTGGAATCAAACCTACATGCAAAGCTGTAAAGATGAACCACGCAGAAGGTATTATTTGTTTCCTTGTCAGTTCACATTCCCTCTGTTTTACCTGTTCACCCAAGGTAAACCTTTGCTGACCCCGAACATCGAACAGTTTCCCAATTACTCTCTTGGACTGCTGGCCACTTTTGTACTGGGTTAGTCTCAAATAAGGAGGCTGTGACAAGCTGTACAGGGAAATTGTGCTTTTTTTTACAATTACTTGTGGGGATTGGAGCCAACCACCTGCTTCAAAGCCCGGAGAGGTTAATTGCAGCTCTCTTTCTCTTGACCTGCGTACTAGAGCACTTCGCCGGCCGTCCTGCTCTCCTGGTTGCAAACTGTCTCAAACAGCACTTTCTGGTTCTGACAGGCGGCTGACAATGGATGGTGACTGACTCTTTTAAAAAAAACAAGCCTTGCTCTGTGCATTTTAGATGAGAGGGTGGCAGCTGTAAGTTTTCACTGTGTCTTCTCACCGTGTAGTGTTTGCAGGACAGATTTTACTGCATTTTCCATCTTTGTTCCTTCAGAACCAGCAGTTCAAAAGAAATCTGTTAAGCCGCCTGCTAGTGTAACTTGCACCAGAGCTTGCCCCATGGTGAACCTGAGTGCTTGCTGATGCACACAGGCATTCCCTCCCCAAACTGCAGCAGCAGGCCAGATGAGTTCCCCTTCCAACAGCATCACAAGCCACTTCTGGAAGTCAGACTGTGACTAGAAAAGGTTGGAGCAGACTTAGAAGGGGAGAAAGTGAAGGGGAACATTCGCTGTAGGCCATCGGCCAGCTGGGCATTTTCTATACAGGCTCAGGGTTCTCATTTCCTTCAGATGAACCAAATCTACTTTCAAGTACCAACTGCTGTAAGGTGTAGTGCAGGAAATATGACAGTGATTAAATGCACGTGAGTGTAACACAGAGAGGCTTCCTCAGGTGAGGTTCAGTCTAGCCTGAATGGTTAACAGTGGTCACGGCTTCACATATTTCATCACAGGATTCAGATGGATTCAGCTGGTTGCTGTGGTTTTCATCCTTTTTTGCACAAACTTAATTTCCTTTTATGTTCTTTGGTTTGCTTGTACCTAGTAGAGCAAACCCAAATTCCAGATGGAGAACTGAAACAACACCATCTCTCTTCAAGTTGTCTTATCAAGGCTGGATTATTTTCTGGAAGATAAACTTAAGTGAAACATGAGCTCTGAACTCTGCATGAAGCCACTGAGTAACTTCTTTAGCTTAATTATATATACTGATTTGTACTTACCTCTTGGTCAGTATATAAATGGTTTCTGACTGTCTCTGTCTAGACATATAATATATGAAATTTGTAAGCCTAGCCTGAAATTTTTACAGCTACAATTAAAGTCCATCTTTCAGTTCCTTAATTTAGCACCTTTCTTGCCTGCTGACAAGAAAATTTTAAGCAGCGAGAATCTAAAATATTAGCCACTGTCATGTCAGATATTAGTTATTCCCCTGATCTGATCTTGATGTTTATCCCTCCCTCTTTGAGTTTTCTTAATTATTTCTGTCTTGTATTAATTCTCACAAAACTCCCTAGATGGAGGCTTTATGATTTAGAATCTCAACTGCTCATTCAATTAATGGGCTTGATTAATGTGCTTAAACTTTCCAGAGATGCTTGTGTCACATTATGAGGGGGAAACAAAGATTCTGAGTATGCGCCATCTCATTTGTGGTACTCCTGAGCCTGGAGTCCACTGCAAGCTCTTTATCAGATAGCTAGTGAGTTTTTTTTTGTTTGTTTGTTTGTTTTTAATTATTGTACTCATTAAGCATGGAAGGAGTATTCTCTCAAGAAGAGGGACTTAGTTTCCTTTGCCCCACCCCTCACAGCCTGGCTTAGTCCCGTTGTAAAAAAACAACTGATTGTCACTTCAGTATCCTGGTTAAGATTTGAGAAGCTGATTTGAAAATGCTAGATGTGGAAGTGCAGCTCTTTTATTTATATACAGGTATTGCATATGGAGAGAAAAACATCAGGCAGTGAGCTTTTCTAACAACAATCTCCAGGCATGTGACAATATTTTTAGCAAAGCTATTACCTAATAATAAGCAGTAGAGGAGAATGATGCTAGTTGTACAGTGATGTTATAGAAGGGACAATCTGAAAAGCCTGTCTGCGTGGCCTCGCTAAGCATGAAACAGTCATTTGGTTCAGTCAGTGTTCAGAGGATAGGTAGCAACAGATCAACTGGTATGATGCTTCCCAAATGTTTTTCCTTCCATTCTTGGCTTGAGAGTTGCCATAATTTTCAATGTTGTCACAATAATTCTGGAAGTCAAACTTCTCACCGAATGACTTGCATAAAGGTTTCTTGTATTCTTTTGCTTCTGAAGTAGCTGATTCTTAGGCAACTTGCCGATAAATCTTAAAAGCATTATGAGAGCCATTTCTGCAAAATTTTGTTATTGAATGCACCCCATAAAATAGCAGCTCTCAGGTACTGTCCATCTAACAGCAATGTACCACGTTAGAGCTTAAGAGAAAAATGATGTTATTCTGTATGAGATTTAAAGCAAGACAAACTTAATTTCAAAGTCATATGTGAAGACTGCCTTTGAGAAAAAAGAAAAAGGCTGCTATACATTTTTTGTAATTTTTCTTGGCTCATTAGGTAACCCCTAATTCCTGTTAATATCAGGAAAGATTTGAGGTACGTCTGCAGAGCAAAACCAACCTGTGTTTCAGCATATTCCCCACTGAAGGCTACACGAGTTACCTCAGTAACTCCAGTAAACCAGAATTTAATCACTGTCTTAGCTGGAATCTCCTCAGATCTAAGTCCCAGTACATTATACAACACGACACACAACAGTCCTGACAAGAGAACAAACTCCGTTTCAGTAACACAACTACATCTCGTAAGCCACGGTTTTAAAAGATTAAAACCACAATACATGGACTCTGCTGGAGACTTATCACCTCTCTCTCGCTTCAAAACAGAATGCAAACCTGTATATAGAGACAAATACATGTACATATATCCCTGTGCATACATATATATAAACATGTTACACATTAATCTAAATGCATATATATATATACACACAAAGTATATGCGCGCACACACATTCATAAATGTATTAAAAAAACCATACCTCATGAAGGAGTTCCATCTTTCCAGGATGCAGGTCAAATGCGTTGCTATGTCATGTTCTGTGTATAAATAGGATCTGTGCTCAGGACCTTTATTTTGTGCCAAAGGATCCCTGTGACCAAGAGGGTAGATGAGTTGTAGTATAAAGCCCGTGTGCTAATTTTGGCAGTAATTTCATATAATGTCACAAAGCAACTACAAATACATTTTGCTAAAACAATTACTAAGAAGTTCTAAAAATTAATGCTTTGCAAGTTCTAAAAATTAATGCTTCGCCTGCACTTCTGCTCATGAGCCATAAGGGGATCTTTCTCTTTCAGCATTGTAGTGCTCAAGGAAAAAGGAAAGGATTCTGTTTTATGGTTCTGAGTCAGTCTTTTTTCTCACTAACATATGGCCCCATTTTTTCCAGGTTCTTTAAGCAAGTTGTAAACATTAACTTTGATGCACATGGAGTTTGATTCATGAAGAGTTTAATTTGCCTAGTATAAAATATTCACATGGGTTACATAACCACTAAATTCTTTTTGTAGTTTGAGCAGTATCCACTGAGGAAAGCAGACTGTTTCCCTGGGGTCCATTTATCACTGTTTGCTACTAATTAGAAAACTGAAAATACAATATGCATGACTCACATTATCAGTGTTGTCTTTGGACTGATGTATCATTCCTCCTGCTTCCTCAGGAACTTTTATTCATTTCCTAATTAATCTTTTTTTTTTTTTTTTCTTTTTTTAAGGTTTCTGACAGATGTGACTCCATCTTCGTTAATGGCAAGGAAATGAAAAGCAAAGTGGATACTATTGTTAACTTCACTTACCAGCATTTTACCACCCAATTAGAAGTGACGGTCTGGGTTCCAAGGCTCCCGCTGCAGATAGAGATCTCTGATACAGAGCTCAGCCAGATCAAGGGCTGGAGGATACCGGTCACCTCCAATAAAAGGTACGCTTACAGCATCGGCACAGTCCAGATACACGTCCAGGGCATCTGATTATAGAACACAACAAATTTTTAGAGTATTTCTCAGAATATGAAATCTCCTGTTTAAAATTAGCTTTACAGTCTGTCTTAGCCTTCATTATAACATGCAAAAATTATGTCAGTAGGCTACATTTTATCCCAATCCATATAGTTTAAAGCCAGTGGCTTTGCCTGGAGCATTTAATCAATTCCACACTATCTCAGGAAACTGTATCACACACAATGACGTGCAAATCTGAGGAAAAGAACCTGGTCTTCTCCCATCCTGTATGTAACATTGTGTGTGTGCAGTAGTCAGCTCTGCCAACAGCTTGGCAGCTTCTGTCTACAGTGCTAAATAAAATAGGTCCCAGAAGGGCATCAGGTCACCAGGCACTGGCAGGGAGGTTGGACTAGATGATGTTCAAAGGTCCCTTTGAGCCCAAACCGTTCTGTGATTCCTTGAATTTGGATGATTATTCAGTCTCTGTACAGATGCACTGTACACCAGACCTGGCTGAAATGTTACTTAGCAGGTCTAAATTAGGCAAAACCACACTTAGGCTCCTGTTGAAGGTGATGTTCTGATGAACGGATTCTACCAGGACAAATGTGAATGGGGGGGAAAAANAAAAAAAAAAGGAGGGGAAGGGGGTCTGGATTTTGAGTTCTGTTCCCATTATTCCCTACTGAAAATACCCATTCTAGAATAACCATCATTTGGACAATTTGCAAGATTAAGAACTTCCAGGAACAGTGCTATATTGGTGGATTTTAGGCTAAGTTGAAAAATACTATTGGAGAACAAGGCATGACACCGGCTCAAATTTATAGTACAGGGAAAAAGCATTTCTGGCAGCAGTTACTGTAGCGCTAAACACTGGCAGCTCTAGCGAAAGCACTCCACTTGCCCAGGAGAATGTCTCCGCTATTGAAGAGCCTTAAAGAGCCCAAACAGGCAGCAGTGGAGTGGAATTGTCTAACACTTTATGAGGGCATAAAACAAAGGGTAGTAGGACACAATTTACAGGACACTCAGATAATGAGCTCCAAAGAAGGGGTCTGAGTTACATCTTCACTGTGTGGACATTTTTTTCTGGCTATAATAGAAGAGGTGATGAGGATCAGCACAAGAGAAATTTGTGTGTTTGACTCACTGCAAAGTTGCCATTTGGGGCAGGAAGAGAGGTGCTAGATGATGAATGAACATATGCCAGCTGCTTAAAGTTTCACTTACTTACCTTCTTCTGCCTGTAACGTGCCTAGTGCTGCGACGCTCCCTTAGGCGCAGCTCCTGCTAAAACCAGTGGGGAATTCGCTGAGTAAAAGGCTGCAGGATTAGGCTGTTGGTGTTCATTACAGGAGTAAACTTTCAGCAGCAAGCTCAGTGAGTTAGACATTCAACTGTGGTTAACGGTCGTGGACATTCTGACTTCAAACCCATTACATGCAGTGCTGGAAATTTACCCCCTGGTGTCTAGTTCTGATTTATTTGGCCAGCTGAAATAAAGATAATGGTCTGAGAGTCTGCTCTGTTTGCAAGCTGGCAAGCTGTACGAGTTTGCTGCTGCTCAGATTGCATCTGAACGGCTGGCACATCTTCAGCGAGCGTTTTCCGTGAAGGGTGGAAGAGAAAGGATGGACACTGTGTCATTCCCCAGAATTGCAGCTGGTAGTTTATGACACTGTGTGTCAGCAGTCCATGCCTGTGTGAACAGGAAAGGTTTCAACTGGAAATAAATTATCTCTTGTTTTATGGAACATTCCTGGGGATTTTTTTTAACTTTGGGGGTATTCTAAATCAATAGGCAGTCTAGGATTAGCATTAGTTGTGCTCACTCTGACATTTACTTTATACATAAGGTTTTTACGTTTCCTTTATTTTTAGATTTGGATGAGGTTTACCTCCAATTTAGTGGCTTTTCCTTTTTTAAAATTTTTATTTTATTTTTTCTCTTTAATTTTTGATCTGTTTATACCTCCATTTCCTTCATAGCTATGTGCTGCTCCAAATCTTAAACCTGGGGAGTTTTTAAATGGTGAGCTGAAGCACATGAGACATTTGGACTGTAGTCAGGAGCTGCAGGTTGGTTTCCTGGATCCTCACTCAGTGATGTAGCCAGAAGGCTGCATTCGCTTTGTCTGAACAATGGCTCCACTGGTAATTCTTCACAGTGCCCTCCCAGTACATATAATACAGTGTCAGCGCTGTACAGCGAGAAGGTTGTCTTGTGTGATACCTGAGAAAAGGTTCGAAAGACAGAGGAGAGTGAGTGCTTTAATCTTAAAAAAAAAAAAACCAAAATCTAAGCATTTCCCAGAACGCCATCCCATTGTACTGCTTCAGCTTCATTTTCATGTGAGAGCCAGTATTTTCAAATTGCATGAAGTTTTTGATATCTGTCCTTAAAGGAAACTAATTTGAAAAGAAGAGGGCATTTAACTTGTGGATTCTTTCTAAAATCCCTGCCAACAGGCTTAGGCAGTCTTTAATTTAGGTTCAGTCACATGCGGCCGGCAGGTCAACTGAAACTATCTCACTATCCTCAGGTTCAGTCAGGGAAGGACTGTGATGTGTCTTCTTCGTTCCTCACCTCACCCCAGACAAAACAATTTCTACTCTCCTCCTGCCTACTGGGGTTGGTTTCTTCACACCACTCCCTTGTCTTCTCGGCAAAAACTAAATTTTGCTATAAAATAATTCATCAATATACAGAAGGTAAAGTTCTTGAGCATTTTTTATAGGGATTGTGCAGAGACACTTCAGCAACCTCCAAACATTCCTTCATCTGTGGCTCCTGCTGCCTCGTTCCTGAATGCTCAGCGTGGCTGTGCTGGTTCAGTTTTCTGAGGGGCTCAGCCAGATGGCAAAGAATAACTGGGTTTACAATAATCTTTTAAATGTTTTTT
>VZTO01003508.1:4777-98532 GCA_013400615.1 Syrrhaptes paradoxus | reverse complement strand
GTGAGGGTGACACAGCACTGGAACAGGCTGCCCAGAGAGATGGTGGAGTCTCCTTCTCTGGAGACATTCAAAGCCCACCTGGATGCGTGCCTGTGCGATCTGATCTAGGTGTTCCTGCTCCGGCAGGGGGATTGGACTAGATGATCTTTCGAGGTCCCTTCCAATCCCTAACATTCTGTGATTCTGTGTGATAAGCATTTTCCACAAACTCTAAACTGGAGTACTTGAATAACAAGCTGTTTTTCCATAAAAAAAATTAAGAATAAGAGTCTCAAAGAATAACTTTAGGCAATTTATTTAAAGTGCAAATAACGGTACACCAGTAAAGGTGATCAAATTATATAGCATGAAGAAGGTCATTTGCTGCCTCCTTTTAACTGGTATTTATCTTTATGAATCTCTGAAGCATCTATACAAACTTTTCAAGAGAAAAGTAGTTGACGTTTCATGGCAAAAACACAGTGGTTTGACCAATTTATTTGGGATAGCATTGCCCTTCTTTTATACACAACACAGGGAGATCAGCAAAGGACTGGAAAAGACCACAAATATAACTTTGCTTGAATACAGGAATTGGAATGTCCTGGCAGAAAATGCTACTCTGAGGAAAAAAAGAAAAAAATCACTCCCTCTTCCCATAAAATATAATGATCCAGTCTAAATACATTTAACTAATTTACCCTAACAGCAGAGAAACCTCAGTTGAGTGAATCTTAGAAACATTCCCTTGTGCTTAGCTTCCCTCTAAGGGGGAAAGGCAAGTAAAAGCACGCAAGCAAAACAGCATTAACATAGACAGGAGCTGTAAAACTAATGGGTGCAGAAATGAATTTAGTCATTTAAGTTCACAGAAATAATGAAAGAGATAAGCAAATAACACAAGTACCAGAACCAGAATGGCTTGTTTGTCTATAGTATCAAGACTGCACAAACAGGAAAATACAGTTGAGAAAATATTTTCAAAAGTAGCTGACACTTCTACTCTGTAGCTTGTTCCTGACACTATACAAAAAGTAAAATTTAAAAGATTAAATGTTTCTACTCCTTTTGACACCTTTATTACCCCCAATCCATTACTATTTTGGGTCTAACTATGCATTACTCTTTCACAAAGCTGTGGAAGAGAAAAGGAGATGTGATGCGCTTTGGTACAAGAGCTCTCTACGCCTGGACTGTCTACTTCGCAACTTCTTTAACACTTTCACTGGAGAACACATTAAATCAATTGCTTCTGGCAGAACCGTAACCAGTTACAAGGCTCACAGTAAAGTCCCCAACAGCACCTACTCCTCTTTAAGTCCCAGAGAAGGTCCTTAAGCTTTCTGCAGCAGCAACATCCTCCTCCTCACTCCAAGTATGGCATTGGCACAGCCCCGCTGGCCAAAGATGGAGAAAACTCCACCCCTGCTGCAGAACCACAACAAGAAGCTCAGCCTCCAACAACTCGGGACTCTTCATAACAAATGCCAAAGTTTGCACTTTCTTGAAAGAGTTCAAAATACATAGGCTTTCTTCTTGTTTGATAAGGAGCAAGTGCTTCTTCAGTTAGTGAGAGGTCACAAAGTTCTTCCCATTAAAAAAAAAAAAAGGCAAAGAAAAAGATGTAATTAAAAGAAGGTACTGTTTTTGCTGTAATATTATAANCCACAAATATAACTTTGCTTGAATACAGGAATTGGAATGTCCTGGCAGAAAATGCTACTCTGAGGAAAAAAAGAAAAAAATCACTCCCTCTTCCCATAAAATATAATGATCCAGTCTAAATACATTTAACTAATTTACCCTAACAGCAGAGAAACCTCAGTTGAGTGAATCTTAGAAACATTCCCTTGTGCTTAGCTTCCCTCTAAGGGGGAAAGGCAAGTAAAAGCACGCAAGCAAAACAGCATTAACATAGACAGGAGCTGTAAAACTAATGGGTGCAGAAATGAATTTAGTCATTTAAGTTCACAGAAATAATGAAAGAGATAAGCAAATAACACAAGTACCAGAACCAGAATGGCTTGTTTGTCTATAGTATCAAGACTGCACAAACAGGAAAATACAGTTGAGAAAATATTTTCAAAAGTAGCTGACACTTCTACTCTGTAGCTTGTTCCTGACACTATACAAAAAGTAAAATTTAAAAGATTAAATGTTTCTACTCCTTTTGACACCTTTATTACCCCCAATCCATTACTATTTTGGGTCTAACTATGCATTACTCTTTCACAAAGCTGTGGAAAAGGAGATGTGATGCGCTTTGGTACAAGAGCTCTCTACGCCTGGACTGTCTACTTCGCAACTTCTTTAACACTTTCACTGGAGAACACATTAAATCAATTGCTTCTGGCAGAACCGTAACCAGTTACAAGGCTCACAGTAAAGTCCCCAACAGCACCTACTCCTCTTTAAGTCCCAGAGAAGGTCCTTAAGCTTTCTGCAGCAGCAACATCCTCCTCCTCACTCCAAGTATGGCATTGGCACAGCCCCGCTGGCCAAAGATGGAGAAAACTCCACCCCTGCTGCAGAACCACAACAAGAAGCTCAGCCTCCAACAACTCGGGACTCTTCATAACAAATGCCAAAGTTTGCACTTTCTTGAAAGAGTTCAAAATACATAGGCTTTCTTCTTGTTTGATAAGGAGCAAGTGCTTCTTCAGTTAGTGAGAGGTCACAAAGTTCTTCCCATTAAAAAAAAAAAAAGGCAAGGAAACAGTTTTAATTGAAAGATGGTACTGTTCTTGTTGTCATAGAACAACTTGCCACCAAAGTCCCTCGTAGAAACAAATAAGAGGGCCATGTAACAAAATGCTGTTACTATAATGGAGTTTGTCCTTAGCAAGTACCTTGTATACTACAGTAATCGCTCAGACGTGGTTGAATAGTTTTACTGACTACAGTTGCCAAATAGCCCCGTAAGAGCTTCCCAGTCAAACTGGGGAAGTCGCTGGACTTCCACCCAAAATATATAGTTAACAAATTACACCAAGCTTGCAATGATCGACTGTGTGTTCAAAAATGCTGTAGGTAATCATTAAGAAGTGGCTATCATGCAAGAAGAGTCCAAGAAACGTCCATGAATTTGGTATGTCTTTCAATACAGCAGAAGTACTTGTTCATTACCAGCTACTACAAAGAGAACGAAAGAAAAGTCACCAATCCCACCAACATAGGAGTGTTTTGGTTTCATCTCTGGGGAAAAGAAAAATCGTTCACAACTGACAAGGTCTTAAAATACATTTAAGAAACATGTAGAACTAAAACCTAGGCACAGCAGATGAAATAAAAACCTGAAGTTTTCAAAACGCTGGTGGAAGAAATCATGTTTACAGTTCGAGGTAATTTCCAGCATTAGTACAAGCACATTGGGGGCTTTAGCCAGAACCCACATGTTTCAAGCATGTTAAGCAGGCAAGTTGACCAAGAAGACAGCTCTCGCCCAACACCAGTGTGTGTGTGTATAGACACACACCCCACACACATGCACGCACACGAAGCTTCCAGGTCACAGGGTAAGCGCTCTCGTTTTAGAGGGTCTCTTTGAAAGTTTCCGGTTACCTTCAGGTCTTGTTTGGATATATCCGTGTGTGAAACCGCTCGGATCCTGCCACACTTCCAGGGCCATTCCGAGATGCGATTGATGTCCCACGACCTGTCGTCTTCCTCTGAGAGGCTGAGGAACCTCTTCCCCACCAACAGCGACCAGCTCCCCTCGAGCCTCAGCACCATTTTAACTCATGGGGAGGCCTCCAGGGAAGAAACCGACCGAATGAGGAGAGGAAAAAAAATTTTTAAAAAAAGAACAAAAAAAACAAAACAAGGCGGCGGTGAGGTGGCAGGCCCCGCCGCGGGCTCGTCCCCCGCCCGCTTCTCCTCACAGGGAGCGGGAGCAGCGCTGCTTCCTTCTTCCTCTCCCCGGCCTCCCTCCTCCCTCCCCCGCTTCTCTTCAAGCGGCTCAAGCCCTCAGACACCCACAGGATGCTGCTTTACCCACGGCCTTGTTAATCATTGCCTCAGTGGGGGTGGGTGGAAGGAAATACCACAAGCCGCTGCAGTGCAGCTCTCAGCTATTTCCATCCCGGCCGGCCGCCACCCTGCCCCCGCTGCCTCTTTGTTCCCGCCCTCCGCGGAGCGCAAGCGGGGGGCGGCAGCTGAAGGGGAGGCAGGGAAGCGAACAACCGGGCCGAGCTCCTTCCGGACGCCTCACCACCTCACGAACACCCTCGCCTGCCTGCCCAGACAACCGTCGAACCCTGCCCCTACCCTCACCTGCTTCCCCCCCGCTCGGCCCTCTGCCGCCGGTCCCCACCCGGCGCACACCCACGGTCACAGGGCGCCCGGGCAACGGGCTCCGCGAACGCGACGCTCCCCCTCCACCCCCCGCAACAGCCGCTGCGGACGAGCGATACTACTCGGCCGCGCGCTCGCGCACACACCCCCTCACCCGCGCGCCCACCCCCCGCCGCTCCATTCCTCGCTCCCATTGGCTGCACCGCCCCAGTGGGGCGGGGCTCCCAGCAAGTCTCCCGCTGCGATTGGCCTAGAGGGGCGGTGCCCGCGCTTCTGGCCACGCCTCGAAACCGTTGCTCAGCAGATGGAGGATAAAATGAGTATCCTTCCGCAAAGCTTCGAGTGAAGGAGTCCGCCAGTCCGCCCACGTCCATGAAGAGAGTAGAGAAGGGACCAATGGAAAAATAAACATGTTTTAGGCCGTAGTGTTCCTTCAGGCTCATGTTTCTGCCTCAGGCGAGCTGAGCCTCAAGCTATAAGGGCCGCCTTTGGGGTAGGCGGAGGGATCTGAAGGAGGCAAGATGCGTGAGGCGGCCTCTTATACGTGCGGTTCGCAGCGTACTCAGATATAGCACAGGGGGAGGGGGCACCTGAGGGGCGCTTCTGCGCAAGCGCACATCGGCACCGTGCACCTGCGGGGGCGCTGCGGCAGCCTTCTGCGCAAGCGCAGACGGGGAAGGGCCTGACACCTGCTGGGGGGCCGCTTCTGCGCCTGCGCAGTAGGGGCTCGGCGGCGCCGAGGGACGGGCAGAGGCGAGGCGGAAGCGCCTGTCAGGCCACCATCTTGTTTCTCTGCCTTGGAGGTTGAGGAGGACAGGGAATAGTTGGCTCCTGCGTGACAGGAGAAGTTGTAGGGGCAAAAATAACATGCGCTAGAGGTTCCTTGTGAGGATGGCCAGCTTTAGAGAAGCTCTAGTTGTGGTTGAGTTGGGTTATGTGGTTATATCTACAGGCAAATGTCTTCTGCCACCTCAGATCTCTTATTTCTTTTACGCAAGACCTGTGTGCTCTTATGAAAGACTGTAACCAAGATCATAAGAGAAAAAAGTAGTTAAACCGAGAACATGGCAAAGAGCTAGCTGATCATATTCTGGTGACCTAGCAAGACATACTCATCTTTTACCACAAGACTTTGTTACCGGAGGATGTGGGAGGAGAAGACGAAAAATGAAGAAAGTACCCAAGGCCCAGAAGCTGTTGAGTCATCCAGTTTACTAGAAACTGGTGGTGTTCAGCTTATGCTTTCTCTGGGGTTCCTCCCCTCATGACAGAGGTCAGAGCTCCAGAAATCCCCATCAAACAGCAGCGGGGGCTCTACTGCAGGCGAGATATTCCTGACACGTTCTGGTCTCATCCCCCATTTTCTCAAAGAGAGCCAGTCCCGCACTCATGTTAAATGCATTTGAAAAGCTTTTCCCACCAGAATGCTTCAGGATTCTCCACTGACTACTTGTCTACTACATTCAAACACGTTCATGTATGAAATCAAAAGGCACAAAAAATTCCTCGTGCGCCGTGATGAGGGAGTTGCTGTCCTTCATGCCATGGAAATCAGGCAGCCCAATTTCCTTGATAAGTTTAAGGCCTTTTCAGTGGTTCCTAGGAACAAGGTGAACCCAGTAATATGTAGCATCTTCAGCAGGGAAAACACACAAACAAAAATGAATAGTAGAAAATGAGTCTAATGTATCAGCAACTGCATGTAGCCTGAAGAAACACTTGTTAGCAGGCACTGGAAGGAAAAACAGGTATGTTTGTTTCTCAGATTTAAATATTTAATGCACAGACCAAACCTACAAAACAGAATTTGAGATAGTATATTGTATAAAGCAAGCTGTATTTGAAACTACCAAATTCCCTGTTCCATTGTAGGTATTAGGCTCTCCCAACAGCAGCTGTACAATGCATACATCGTACAATGCAGGAATTTTATACCCTCCTTACTTAATGCCCTTAGTTTTTATGTGTCCACAACACTTTGTCTCAGAGCAACTGGTTAATACATCTGGTGGAGTGATGTTAGGCAATAAGGAAGCAATATTTAATCAATGCAGTAGAACAGACTGTTGGTAGCACTCCAGCTGCCCAATGGTAAATTTTTTTCCATTAACACCAGGATAAAGGAAAGCTTTAAGAAGAGATTTGAAAGTGAATAGTGTGGGTTTTGTGAATGAGCAACTCCCACATGCAAGGAGTAGCATGAAGGTTGATCGAAGGTGTTTTAAAATGTAATGGTTTGGGTAGGTACTGGCCTAGAGGGCCGAGGGTAAGAGAGCAAGCACGGGGTGATAGCTACAGTGACATAGTCCATGAATGACCTTGAAAATTAATTGACATTTATATAGGAAATGATGCTAGGAGAAGAGTCTTATGATCAAAATGCAACATTCTGAATGTATGTAAAAATGTATGTAAAGTACATTCTGAATGTATGTAAAGTACATTCCGAATGTACAAATTAGCAGACACCAGACGAGAAGATGGTGAAGCAGAAAGAGTACAAGTTGACAGGAGCCTGGACAAAAATCAAACATTCAGGGTACAAACTTCCAGTCCTGAAAGAGTAGAGGCTTTCAAAACCCAGGGGCTAGAACTTGAAGCTGAATAACTTAATTTTTTTTAATTTAAGTAGGGAAGATAATTAGCTACTGGCTTCACTTCCCTAGGTTTTTTGTTCCTTGAATAGGTTAGATCAGGACCAAATATATTTTTTAAATCATCTAGCTTATTTAAAACTTACAAATTTGGGGTAACCAGTGAAGTCCTAGGTCAAAAAAAAGTCAAAAATATAAAATTTAAAATTGTGACTATAAACATCTCTGATTTTGTTGCATAGTTTTAGGATATATTTCCCGTGATTTTAACCAAACAATACAGAAAAGTAGATACTATTATTTTTCGTACCTGATTATTTTATCAGGTATAGTGTCCACAAAAAGTAATGCCTGCTGGAAAAAATTTTGTGTATGTATGCCCACCCTCACACAGTGTGTCAGCAGAAATATCAAAATGTTCAGAAATAACTTTCAAACTAATAGTGAGATAATGGCACTGATGCAACTGTCTTACTCAGGTTTATATATGTCTCTCAAGAACAAAATGCTGTTTGAAGTACCTGCAAAATGAATTAGTGCTGTAAGCATGCAGAACCGATTAAACGACAAAACAGCAGATTTCAACCTTTTCTTCTGCCTGCAAGAAGTCTTGAACATATTTTTTTACAGCCAGCTCTACCTACTGGGTTGAACTGCTAATAGGTAAGCCTTTAGCTTCTATTTGAGAAAGAAGTAATCTCTGCAAACGGGTGCTCTTTAAACAGTAATGTCAGAACACTCTTGAATAAATTCTTCCTTTCAGCCACCATTAAGTAAGTAACAGCGCTTTTGTATGTGGTATCACTAGGAAAAAAAGTGTAAGAGTTTCTCTTTGGGTGAAGAGAAATTTGAATTTAACAATACATGCGCTAAAACTTGATAGCCAATTTTATAACTATAAATGCCTAAAATATTCCACATTCAGGCTTTTAAGCCTTCTTCTCTGCATATAAAATCTGGATGTGCTATTCAAATATTTGTGCTTGAAAATTGGTCTCCCGCTATCTAAAAGGATTTGGTATCACCAATCACAGACACTTTGCAAGAAAGAGATGTTTTATTCAGAGTAGCTAACATTAACTGTCATGGCACTATGTTCTTGGAAGGTATTTTCTGTGCTAAGTGGGGGCAGTTTGTTTTTCAGGGCTCTCCTGCATTTCCAAGATAAACCTACAAGTTTGTGTGCAGTTACGACAAACAATAGTCAGTGCATGGTCTTATGGACACTTTTTTAAAAAAAATCTGTAGCAAGTTTTAAAGGTCTTCGTTCTCAGTCAAAGCCCCGCTGGAGGCTCAATATGCACAGAAAAAGAATATAAAGTGCTTTATCTTCTAATGATTAATGATGAAGGTGTAAAGATGTGTAGTTAAAGTTGAAAGTGCTTATGGTCCTGGTATTACAAAATACCAGCTATGCCAACTAGAAACAGGGCTTTGGGAGAGTTCCATTTCACCAGTGTGTCTTGGGATGTGTTGCTAAAGAATGAGTGATAACAAACTACCAGAAGCTTTGTTATTCACTAGCACCCAAATTAATGTACTTTAATTACTCCTTAGGTAGCTAAAGTAGATTGGTTACTACTCCTATTCAATCTAGCTCCAGGTATAGCATGAAAAGATAAAAGCCTGTATAAGCTGTTTTCTTAGGTACAGTCGTGTTACCTCAACACACCTCACATGGATCAGCTTTGCAAGACTAGCAGGACTAGTTCTGGCTCTTTTTTCCATGCTTATCTCTTTACTGTAAATTAAAACAAAGTAATTTATGTCTTACATTAGTTAGTATTGTCTCCCTGTCTAAAGCTAAAGGAAGCACATATTTTGACACAAAGTACATTATAATACTGTGCAATTAAGTTTACTTGCTGATGGAAAAATACCATAAGAAATGCTGAATTTACCATATATATTCTGCAGTGGGGACTAATTTGCTTTTCTTTTATTTGCTTTGAGTTGGTAGGACTTAGATTTGTTATCACAATGGTAGAAACAGGAAATTGTGAAAGGACTTCTAGGATGATAAATCAGGATCAACTATTAAATTTTAATTGACTATTAATTTAACATTTAATGATTTAATGTTTTAATTGGAGTTAAGTATTGTCTGGGGACTGTGAATGGATATTAAATTTTTCACAATAATTCTAAAGTTAAACAGGTATTTATAGATAGAGTGATGCAATAACCTTTAAAGAATAACCACAAACATGAAATGTGGTTAGTAATTACATGCTGATTTTGTTTTTCCTTGGCTGCTCCAGATGAAGAAGGCCTGTTTTGGAAGAAAAACCACTTTCCCTACGGTAGTTAATTATTCAAAGGGTTCAGGGTATCATTCGTTAATAAAAGAATGCAAATCTATATTATCTTGATGGATAGAATTGACTCAGGTCTTAGGGACTTCCAGCAGAGCAATAATGTCTTGGTTGTATTACTACACATGTACAAAAGCCACTGAAAGCTAGGTAAAGCTACACAGTGAACTTCGAGCAACATTATTTAATGAACTGAGGAAAACTGTTCTTAGTTAATTAGTTTTACCTCCAAAAGCCTCACAACAAACTGAAAGCATGTCATGTTATGCATGTTATGCTACTTAACAATGTTCATGCTCTTTGATCATTGGAATAACATAACCTGGATTTGGCTAAAACCAGTGAGCCTTTACACCGTTCCCTGCCAGTGTCCGAGAGGTTCTTGAAGCTTATTACAAATGCTTCCTGCTGTCTCTTTTAGTTTTAAACAAATCTGTCTTGTGATGGCACTTCTTCCCTTGGGAGAAAAGTTACACCTCTCTCTTGTGGACTTGACAAGCAATTTTGGCAACTCAGGCTCCTGGGCATGTGTAGCAAGGTGTCAGGTCAGTGAATCCTAGACTAGGTGGTAGAAATTTTACTAATGTTGAACTAGCCTGCTACATAATTTTCTAGGATCATTTGGACAAAATTCACAGTGCTGCTTTTTTTTTTTTTTTTTTAAACCACATCTGTATTCTGTTAAAAGTATTCAGGGCACTTTCAACCTTGGTAATTTAATGTAGTTTTTGACACAGTGGTGAACATGGGGAGAAGTAGTGATTGTGAGTTACAAGTGTACAATTTGGACAAGAACTTTGGCTGTTCTTGAATGTGTATTCACTTAAAAAGAGGCTCAGCCTTTTGACTCGGATGCAAAGAAAGCACTGAAAGTGATCTTGACAGCTAGGTTGTATGTGCTTGAGTCTTACCTGATGCACTGCAAATCCTACCACTCCCCGCGGAGAATGCTTTCTTGACTGTAGTTCTTTTGTCCTGCCACTTACCAACTCTCCCTTGAACTGCAGCAATGGATATTTAGCAGAGAACATTGTATGTTCTACCTGCTACTATAGTAACTCTGATTCCAGTAGGAAAATGCAGTATCTTTTGATGTCAAGGGTCAACTGAGAATCAGTCCTTTTTTTTCTAAATTTTTCATGTTGTGCTGATACAATGTCAACAAAGCTAAAGGAATGCTATTAGCTTCTGTATAGCTGAAGAAAAAAAAAAGTGAAAGGTTATGATCCCAAATATTGGTGAATATAGAACTTGGAATTTTTAAAAATGGTGTATTGATAAATATCCTACTTAGTACAACATAGAACTGGGAGCCAGATCTGGAATCTAACACTAAGTGTGTCAATGGACAGATAATTTAATTCACTTAATTTCTCTGTGACATGGGGATAACAATAATCATTCTTATTAATTGCTTTGTGTTGTGCACCTGAAAGATTATGAGTATTGTAGCTACTAATTAAACATTATTTCAATCCTCAAATTTTCTTTTCCTTTTAAACTTCAGTAAGTGTTCATGCTCCCTAATGCCGGGGAGGTAAAAAGTATGTTTGTGAAGCAGCTGCTAAGAATTTTTCCCAGAAGATATTTAATATTAAATGGGGACTGAGTCGTCTGTTTCAGATAAAGGGACAATGCAGGTGATAATATGCAAGAGTAGAGATTTTGAGTAAAATATATTCAAAGCTGAGATACCTGTTCCTTCAAACTGTCTCTGACCTCCCCTGTCCTGGAAATGGGCATTGTTATTTCTCTGAATCTTAACTAGGAAAAGCAAATGCAATGGTATCACTTGAAAAAAATAGGCAGAGCTGTAAGTTACAGACTTGTTACTGATGTTCTTTCAGTCTCAGCAATCCTGCCGTGTGCTGAGGCCTCTTCCTGTGCACTGCCAGCCAGCCCAGTGGAGTGGAGCACTGGACAGTTGTAAGACCACTGGGACAGCAACTGGATTCCAATCTGAAGCCTGCAGTGCAGCTGGGCATTGATACTAGCACTGGTGATTATGATATGTTTCAGTCTATTTATGAGTGTAAAGCACTTAGTAATTTCCTACTCCACTCTGTAAAGCTTCCCTAGTCAACTACATGTCAGTGAAACATAAGAGTATCTTTTCCCTAATCATCTCTCTTCACAGTTGTCAGAGACTAACGGCTGTTCTCCAAACCCCAGACTTTGGCAGTAGAGAATTGTGCCTAAAATTAAAACAGTAGTTCTAAAGCAAATTCCTGACTCCAGTGAGACCAGGAATTTCATCCACTGATTTTTTTAAGGGATCATATGTCAGCCTTGTCTTCTCATAAGAGAAAAATTGCAATCTCTCCTGTCTCTGATCTTTTCTAAAAAAGCACAAGAAGGCAAAATTGAATGTTTCTTGCTTCCCAATATCTAATGCCCTAAATAGCATAATTACCTAGTTGTCCCAAACCTGGAAATTACACTTTCCAGTTTCCTTTGCAGAGAAACTTGTGCTGCAGGACAGGTTTCTAGTGCTGCTTCGTACTCTTATTTCCTGTGCACAAATCATCACAGAATAAAATTCACAGCTGCAGTTTCCTAATGAGATTGTAAGAGGCACATCCAAGTTACTCCAGGCTGTCTCTCTTATCTAACAAACTTGGACACATCAACAATGAGGAGTAGCTTAAAAGCTGTACGTCTACCTTGGTATGGCTGGAGATGGATTTGTTTCAAAAGCAAGTAGAAAAATATTCTAGGTGATTGAAATAATTGTCAAAGCTGAAAGGGATTTTATAAATGCAATGTTGGAAAAAAATTCAGCAGATCGTTGGAGGACCTTGAATTTTAGAAGGCATGATTCTATGTCAGGTTTTATGACTCACACCACTGAGATGATTAGCATTATGCCCCTGGTTGCAGCAGAGGTAGGATCTGTCTCACTTTGTATAAAATGTAGGTCACAAACTGCCAATACAAAAAATATGCATTTAATGAACTTCATCCACCAGCAGGCACCCCGTTGTCTAGCCTTATTCTGCAGGGAATGAAGAGAAGCATCTCCAGAAGGAGATTCATACTAAAATAGGTATCTAAGATAGGTGGAACAAATTATCCCTCAGAGATGTCTGATCTTCCTCATTTGCTGTAGAGGTCCCTGATTATTGACCTACATTGCACTGTTTCTTTCAGAGTAAATGCTGAACTAGGTACAAACATAAGGTGGGATGGTATCTGTGCTACTCTTTGGTTTACATGTTGTTGCCCAGACTATGTAGGCATTGAATTTTTTTTTTCTTTATTGAAAGTTACTGTGACTGAATGTTAGTATGAGCCACTAATGAGCTAGTAAGCAGTGGAGTGTGTGTTCAGGGTACATAGGTTTCCAGTGGTACAAATGACCTTATGAATATTAGAAGAATAATGTTGGAGAATAGGAATCACAGGAATTGGTTGTTGCCATAAGGGAACTCCAAATTTTGTTCTTAAAGTTAATTATTTTATCAGAGTGCTATTGTTCGTATACAAGGAGTGCAAAATAATAATTTATGAACACAGGGTATAAAAGACACCAGATATGTTTTAAATGGTTCAGAATGCTTGCATAGGACCATTCCATAGCACAGTGTTAGATGTGCTACAGCACAAAGGAAAGGCTGATCTGTTTTCTGGGTTTACCATTGTAACCTATATGCTTGCTGTATAAGCAGACTGTTAACATCAGAAACCAGGGTGTGCTGTAATTGTTAGGACTTTATGAGCAGGGCAGATCAACCGATGACTTAAGAAATGCTGTATTAGAGCGTGCATCTAGGGATATTGCTACTGGTTCACTGTATGGAGCTGGTGTTATTATTTAATATCTTTGCACTTACATTTGTCTCTCTGGGATTAGCAAATATTTACCTATCTTTAAAAAGTACTTTCTGTTATTCACAGAGGTGCTGAATAAATACAGAGTAGTATTACGATCATCATCAGGTAATGCTGTTAATCTAACATGCACCCTCTGGGTATGGTGAATGTGTTCCTTATCACTAGGTCATTGTAGTTAGATTAACAAAGGATATTACAGGGATTAACCCTTAAGTAATGGCTGCAGCTGCCCATCATGTGTATTTACTATAGCCCAAAATCAAAGTTAGAAATCCTCTTGTCTGTAGTGAATAGAAGGAATGCACTTGACTTCTGCAGAACCAGTTCTCCATTCAAAAGAACAATGTCTTGACCTAGGTGTTACCAGTAAGTGGTTTGTAACACAACCTGTTGCCCAGTGCTTTGATAGCTGTTGAGCTGCTGGCACCAGGGAAGACAACTTCATTACTAACACAGCTCCAGGTCTCTGCCTACCACACCAGTTCTGCAGAGTTATTGTAAGGTTAAAACTATCTCATGTCCCACTACCCTGTGACACCCGCAGCTCACAAAGTCATGTCTGGACTACTTCATAAAGGCAAGGCCTTCCCCAGTGTAATGCAGCTTCAAAGCTGGCTCCACTTTGAGCTAGAGGTTTGACCACATGACCTCCACAGGCTACTTGCAACCTAAATTATTCAGCTATTCTACAAAGTCAGGTGTGGCCTCAGCAGCATGGAACTCAGCATGAATTGAAAATCACCCCCTGGATACTGAGGACATACTTTTGTAGCTGTCTCAGAGTAAGCTCAGTGTTACTACAGCAACACCGTTATCAGTGCCCTAACGGGTTTCAGGGTAGTTCTGGGAAGACCATATGATTTGCTGGCACGCTTCTCACGGGATATAGATATACCTTCACAGTCCTGCTGTTGGCAGTGCTATTCACTGGCCTTATTTTGTCCATTTCATTTCAGTGGTACTTGGAGAATCTCTGAGCTGTAATATTGGAAGTATTTTCAACAGAGGATGATTGAAATGGGGTCTGAGGGAGACAAGAGTACACAAAACACTCCATCACCTGCATACATTGCAATTAGGAGTCTTTTATTGGAGCATGGAGGGACAAGGAGGGAGAACATGTGCTTGCAAATGCTTCTCTTAGCTTGAGAGGTTGGAACTTGCAGTTTTCCAGCTGGAGACTGATATGGAACATGGACATCAAGCACAAAGGCTTCTCCTTTTTTAGCAGTTGGCTCTTGTTTTTTTTTTTTTCTTTTTTTTTTGTCTTCATTACCTTTATAGAGTAATTTATGGCATTGAAGAGTCCAAATTTCCATTTTCAGCAGCAGCCTTTTCAAATCTTGTGCTAAGCAGTTGGAGAGGATCACTGTTTGTGGGGAAATACTACTGCCACTTTCCTTGATCAGACATGCATAATTTAGAAACATGTTAGAATATTATCACTTCCCAGTACCAAATGTAGGGAGTGCTCTGTATGCTATTCCTGCACCACTCACTCTGACCTTTGCAAGTTGTAAGCAGATACTAGCCAAAAAACCGTTATCTGGTCTCATTAATAGTGTCATTAAAATGAGAGATTTTAAGTCTTCAAAAGGGAGCAGTGTTTATAGACATGGGGTCCTCCGTAAAAAGCCTATAGAAGGTAACTTGAAAAAACACAGTGGGTGTATTTTTCCTTTGTCTTTTTTCCCAAGCCACTAAGTTGTTTGTTTGGATCCTACTTTTTTTCTGTTTCAGTTTTGGATCTTAGCCTTTTTTGTCCCTGGGAAGACAATTAATTCTTGTTCTTACTGCCACATAATGAGAGAGAAAAGCAGGATGATACTGCAAGTTTTTCATATACCCTGACTACAGAGAAAAAAAATTAGTTCTATATCTTGTCCGTATAAAGAAGCATATTTTCCCTGACATCCTTTTTACTTTTTCCAGAATTGAATAGAACTGGAACTAGATGCTTTTAATGTGGTGAAATTTCATGTTCATGGCTTTATGTGGTATGAGAGTCAGTGTCTTTAATATGTCCTGTGCTTTGACACTCAGCGTTTCTCTCTGCTTTTATAACTGAGGAGAAAGCAGTTATAAAGCAGTAGGTGGATTACACACCTTGAGAGGAACAGAACGGGACACACATGGGAAAGGCAGGTGTATTATGGTGTATGGGAGGAGAAGGGGAGCCCTGGTAGAAGTATGGGAAAAGCCCTGGAGAAATGAGTGCACTCACAGGGAGGTTGCTGCTCACCTGCAAGTACATCTGAGCAGCTCCTGTGGGAAGGCATCTTTGCCAGGTGTGCCAGTGCAGCTAGTTTCTCTTCTGCCTCCCTTGGGGCTCTGCATAAAATTGAAAGCTGTAGTTGACACATCCTGGTTTGTGCTGGGATTTAAACTGACCCTGAAGGTCAACAGCAGCTTTTTATTAAAACTTACAGTGAAGTAGCATTTAAACAGTTATTAAAGCATGTTTTTACAAAGCCATGGTAGTCTAGTAGTTGCTTAGTAATTTCACCTATGTACAGGATACTGCTAAACAAAGCAGTGACTGTGCTACTGTATTGGTTGTTTAAAGGTGATTCAGCAAGGGATGGCAAAGAAGCCCACTTTGCTTTCCTCTCATTGCTTTCAATTTTTTTATTACATCAGTCTGTGAAGACAGACTGTCTCTAGAAACTGCTAAGACCAGTAATGCAGCAGTTCCTTAGCTTTCCCATAACATAATTAGGGCTATCGATAGTCTCCTCCACATTCCTTCTCTGTTTCCCTGAAGGAAACCTTGTCTCTTCTGCTCATTAGAGAGGCCCCTTTCTCTCATTATTTACAACTTCTTGTTATCATCAACATTCCCATCTGCATGGCACCTCAGTGAACCCTCAAGGCTGTACATTGACCATATTTCTCTCAACATCCCTCTTTAGCAAATATCATGTTCACACTAGTGCTTAATTGCCTTCCTTCTTTCTCTCTGTCTGCTTTAAGGGCAGGAACATGGTTGACTCATCCTTAGGTAGGTTTACTGTTGTATTGTAGTCATTGTTAAACACTATACAGTAACAAAATTTTTAAAAGCCCATCCTTCTAATGCAAGAATATAAGAACTGATACACTGGATTAGACGAAAGCTCTTTGTATCTCCTCTCTGGCGGCAGCTGATAATTAGGGCTCACACAGCAGAAAATTTTATTAAAGAGTAACCTTCCCCTGGTCTTGACTCAGTATGTATCATCCACAGCAGTTGGCCCAGGAAGTGGCCTGTTCCCTTTACTTTTTTTTCAGAACGATTAAATGTCTTGTTTTAAAGCTAGAATAGGCTTGGTCTTGCTGCTGCTTTCCAGCCTTGAGAGTAAGCCTTATTACTAGAAGTCACTCTTGCAATTCTTCTTTTAGAAGCTTCCTTTCCTTAACAGGGGGAACACCTCTGTCATGCTTCCCTTCTCAGTGCAGCAGACATTCAGAGGGCTAGAGTTCATGAAGATGAAAAGCCTCAAGAGGAAGACGGTGAGGTTCTGAACCTGCTATAGGGAAATCCCAAGCTGACATTCTTCAAGCATCCAACCATAATTTTCTGAACAACATGTCTTCCCCTTTGTTTGCAGTCTTTATCAAATATGTGAGTAGGTTCCTGTCTGGCAGTGACAGAGGGAGAAGAACTTCATAAAAATAAGGGAGATGTATCTCATATCCATAAGAGGAGGCAGTGTCTCTTCTTACCTGCTATAACCGGAGCCTGCACAATTTGATCCAGAAGATCTCTCTTCCAATAATTTGTTTTCTGGTTGCCATTTTGTTTGCTCATACATGATTTTTTTTAATTAAACTGTTTTCTTTCTTTTTACATTTTTGTTTCAAGCTGTCCGTAGCAGGGTGTTTAGGACATAAATAGTGACAGGCAGATGATTTGGAGACATGGAATAGACCTGATGATTATACATGACTAGGCTGAAGTGGAAAGATGGTAGCAGGTAGCAAGGGACAGCCGACTAATCAGAGTGTCAGAAGTAGTGTAATAATAGTGGTGATTTATTAATGTATTTCTTGGCATTTAAGGCTGAAAAAGTAAGTTCCAGTCTAAGATATAGTCCTTTTCCCGTCAATTTATAAAATGCTGTAATCCAAGCTTTTTCTTAATTCTGAAATAGTAGAATGGAAAACATGCTGTATTGGGATAATTTCCCATGGAGCTGGGGGGGGTCTGCAGATGCTTCACAGCCACTAATGGATTAATCTAAGACACATGGATTTATTCCAAGGCAGAGGCATCTTGTAACATGTAAGTTACAGAAGGGGATATGGATAGCAAAGAGCAGACTTCTCAGAAGACACTTCTGATGCCTAACTTTAGGTATCTAGAGATTGGAGATTTTGAGTACCACTGACTGATCTTTGTGCTGTAGATTTTCATGTTAGAGTATTTGGTACCAAGCTGTCCTATTTTGGTTACCCAAAGCTAAATAATACATTCAGGCATTCTGATCTCCATGTTTCCCCCAAGCTCTGAGTTACTGAGAATGAAGAGTGCTTCTCAGCAGTCACAGTTCCCAGCTCAAATGCCAGACCACACCACTTCTGAGTCAAAATAGACATTTCTTAATCTCTCTTTGCTAATGGTCATAGCTCTGAAGCAAATAATTAAATAATAAAGATGGAAATGGCAGCCAGGAAATGCTGACTGTCTCCACATGCTTTAACAATACTCCTCATAGAGTAGGATTAACCTTTTCATGTCTAGTCTGTATCTGTTAATAAAGCTGTAGTTTTAGAAATGGGCATTTTTCTTTACTGTATTCAGGAGCTGCATTCTTCTTGGATTTTTGCTCTAAATGTCCATGTTGCCTTTTCAGGTTTTGTCTATTTTATTCTTTTGCTTCTCAAGTAGAAGTCAAGAGATAAATGCAAGAGATCACCCGTTCTCTTCCAGTGGGTAGAAGACAAAACGTTTCTCTTCCAAGAGGCTGAGCATATGTATATATATATATGTGAATATATATTTGTGTTTATATACATACATTCCTTGATGAGATGCAGAATAATTATTTATTGATCAAACTATCTTTCTTCTCCTGATACTTTTTAGGTACTGGAACAATACTGTGCAATATATGTGTGCACTGTTGCTATTGCATGTTTGATTTATTTTTATATTAATTTCATTATTTTGTTTTCTCCACATGGACTTCACCACCTAAGCATCACCACAGCTTTCCTGTCTAATATTTTTCTCTGTACCTGGGGACATTTTCTAGTAGGTTGTCTGTTCTTCTCAAGCTGTTCTGAAATGCCTCTCATGTAGATTTGATGTCTTGGAGGACATGCCTTCTTGATAAGAGTTGTCTGCATTTGCCACTTCCTGACCTTTTCTAGATTTGGTAACAGAGTGCCCTGTGCACATATATCAGTCGCTCTTCTTGTTCTAAGAAGTCTTGGCTTGGCTGTTATTGTTCAACTGTGAGGCTGACATCCCCTCTTCCTGGGGCCAAAGGGAAAATTGGTCTGATTATGATTGTTGGGGGGGGGGTCCTGAGTTTTCCATGTCTGTGAACTGCTCAGGAAATGTAGTTGCTAGGAGAAGCCTGTGTAGTATTTAGGGCAAGGGTGGTGGCTCTGCCTTCATTAACAAAGCTGGCTTATTTTGTTATTTGGGAAACAGAGATCAAACCATCTCATGGTGCAATCTGCATAGGATTTTTCACTGCCTGACTTTCCACTGCTAAAACTGCTCCAAAATGTTCCACTAGCATCAGGTAGCCTCTTTGCTGAGCTGGCTGTGTAAATTAATTCATCTCTGTTCCTACAGCTTTAACTCTTCTCGTGTCATCTGGTATTTCTTTATAGACTGTATGAGGAAGTTTAATAGCAAAGGAAAGGCTTTCTTCAAGCAAAGCCTGCTTCCAGGATGCTTGGGATGTTATATACCGAGCTTGCAGCCACAGGACTGTTGACTCTTATCCTAAGACACAGCCCATGAATAGTAGGTAGGGGGCATTGTCACCCTTCCAATGATGACTCAGTAGAGCTGAATTTCTGCCCTTCACCCTCTGTTTACCAAACAGCTATTTCGGTAAAGCTCCCTGCATTCATGTGGACAGGTTTTACATAGCCAGACTACCTTGTTAACTATCTGTGTACATCTGAGGCTTAAGATCAGTCAACAATCATCAGGTGGTGATTGTGTCATTTGTGTACAAAGCAGAAGTACAAGAGGCGTCCATGTCCTGCTCACCCCTGTCAGAGAGCTGCTAAGGAGAAGAAAAAAATCTTCAAGCCTTTCTGACGGTTGCTGCCCAGAAAAGAGAGCTGCAGGTCAGCAGTGATGGCAATTAGCAGGAGTCGCAGGGAACATGGTGAGCTGGAAGAGGCTGGAAGAGCCAAGAGGGCATGAGGCTGAGTTATGCTTTGGGTACTAAAATGTTTTGCTGCAGCTTTGGGTGTTGTCCTCTGTGCTGTCTCTTTTTATGATCTGGTATCTTCTGTTGGTCTGTTTTTCTATGCTTGAAATATGCAGCAAGTACTAAGTGGCAAGTTGTGGGTACTGTGGTGATTGCACAAATACTTGTGCAGAGACATCTATGCCTTACACTTGATAATATCACACCATTAATTGTAATAATGTTGTGGAGTGTCTGCCAATATGCAGTCTAAAACCTCACACTAAGCAATCCTGATACATGAAAAATCTTGGATAACAGATTTCCAAGTACTTATTTGGCTATGATACACCAGCAAGACAGCCACAGGATGATTCACCGCCTTAGAGTTTGGGCTAGATGGCCTAATGGCTTCTTTTGGAGAGAAAGCAATTCTTTCAGAGAGCAATCTTGTCTGGAGATGGCTAATTTACACTTGCTTATTGCAACAGACCACCCAGTCCTGTCTTTTTGGTGCTTGTATAGCAGTCAAAGCGTTGGCTATAGCCACGCTGCCACTGTAGGCCCTTGCAGCCCCCAAGGCAGGAGTGTTTGGTGGTGGCCCCGTACCTCCAGCTGTGGTTTACAGCCTGTAACCAGAAGATCCCGGTGTTTGCAGATGAAATGCTGCTGTAACCCAGGGAGGTGGGTAAGGAGGTGACAGCTTGGTACAGGTCACAGCGTGGGGTGGAAGTTCCCTCTTGTGGAGGAACAGACCCACTGCAGAGAGAAGAGCAATGTGGCGATGGAGATGATGGACTCGCTTTGAATCTTCCTGTAAAAGATAATTTTTAGAGGTGCACTACTAACTACATGTATGGCCATACCTGCAGATTTAGGTGAAGACTAGAGGTGCTATTGTTTTTCTGGGGACCATGGCCAGAGAGCCTACACAGTGAAAGATGATTCCATTATGGAGGACTTTGAGCTAAACAGAGGAAAGGTGTTAGGTAAGGGCTGGATATTGTGTGATGATCATCCTCCTGTGGAAATGGACAGGAGTGTGAGGATGTCTGGCCACCTGGGACTGGAGAAGTCTGTCATCAGCTCCTTGCTCTGCTGCCTCTGGTTTGAAATGTTTAATCTCTTCCTAGAAGAGTTCCTCACAGGTTACTCACAATACTTAAGGGAGTTTCAGCCTCTTTCAGCTATGCTGTCACAGAATGACAGGGAAAATTTGCTGCAGATGCACGGTTCTAAAACAATGTGTTGGGCATGGAGGCAGGGATCCTGCAGTGCAGCCAGGGTGGCTGGAGCCCTGGTCCTAATCTGAAACCAGGCCAACTGCTCCATGGAGCAGCCTCCAAGTGAAGCTTGGGGCTGGTCTGACCATGCCAAGCTTGAGATCTAAGGATTGCCGCAAGACTGAAACGCATCATAAATTCCCATGGACACATGTAAAAAACAAAACAAAACAAAACAAAACACAAACAAACAAAACGAAAAAAACCAAAGCAGTGGAAGGTCATTTCTGGCAATCTAATCACATTTGGCATGTGCCAAAGCAGTGAAAGAAAAGAGGAAGAACCCAAAGAAAACTTAGGGAAGAACAACCTGCAGATCAAGCCAACATCTGTTTTGCTTGTGGGCAAATGTTCCTCGTGGAAATTGGACTTGATAGCCATAGCCACAAGACCTCCTAATGAAAACTAAGGTGTAGGAGAGATTGCTAGCTGTCATCACTGATGGTAACTTGGGATTCACCTGGATAATGTGGCTAATGCACTTATCATTTGTGCCTGGAAACTTTGGGGCATGGAGGGGAATCTGTCTCTTCCTACATATCCAAGAAGCTCACTAACACCATGCCTTAGCTTTGCCCAAACTCTGATATGAACATTCGGTAAGTGTTCGCTTTATGTCCTGCACGGATGCGGTGGTCCAGAAGCACACGCGGGTCTCCCCGGTGCTGCAGCCTGGACAAGGGACCCCTGCCCCACTCCTCCGTCCACACCCAAAACCTTTCCCCACGCCCGGGGGTCTCCCGCTGGGGAGTCCGACGGGATCCGCTCCTCCTCCTCCTCCCGCAGCGCCGATCCCGCGGGGGGCGGCCGCGGGCGCTGCCCAATCTCGGCGGCCGGGGCCGGCTGCGCGTTGGCTGCCGGCGGCGGGGCCGCCAGTGAGGCTGCGCTGAGGCTGCGGGGCCGGATGGCCGAGCCGCCCGCCCCGATCACTCGGGCGGCGGCCGGCGGCGGGCGAGGAGAAGAGGAGAGCCCAGCCCTCCCTGCCGGGAGAGCCAGCCCTTGCGGCACGCAGCGCCATGGTCTCATGGATCATCTCCAGGCTAGTGGTGTGAGTAGCTGCCGGGCAGCACCTTGCGTGTCCACGCGTGTGTCTGTGTGGCCGTGTATGTGCGCCTGTCCTCCTCGCCCCTTGCTATGAATACGCGGTGGTGGCGATTAGGCTAAATTTAGCAGGTTGTTGGTAGGGATGGGGCGCTTTGCTGGTTTATGGGCGAGGAAGAAAATAGGTGGGTTAAACGCTATTTTCCAGCGTGGGAAGGGGTGGAAGGCAAAATGCTGGACCGCGGCAAGGTGACAGGGGACAGGGAGGGCGGTTGGCATCGCCCGGTGCTTGGAGATGAACGGGCTCGGGGTCAGGAAGGGGGAATGGAGCATCCGCGGGTGGGAGAATGGGTTTGGGCAGGGGCGCTTTGTTAGCGGGGCTCGGCGCGGCCGGCTGGGACTCGCGAGGGGGCGTGGGAGAGGCGGCCGCGGGGTCTCCCGGCCGCTACCTGTCCTTTCTTTTCTGTTTTTTTTTTTAATTAAAAAAAATAAAAATAATATATTTATTTTCCTAATTGCAACTTGCCACCCATCCTCTCAAAGACGTTCTCGATTTCCCTTTAAGCTGTCAGCCTGGGAGGAGAAGCGTGGGGCTCTTTGCACTTGTCCTGCAGCTTTTCCGTAGATGGAAGTGCTATAGGTGGGAATACATGTAGAAATTCCCTGAAAATGCTTTCTAGGCAACAGGGGAAAATGGAGCGACCTCGAGGTATATGTTGATCTGTCTCACCTGAGAAGGGATTCAGTGAGAAAAAGGGCATTTTTGATGCTACTAGGAAAATTTCTGCAGGGAGTTAATGCTTAAGGTGGGGCAGCAGGATGGCTGATCTGTCTCCTTTCTGGAGATGTGGCTGGCCAAGGTTAGTACACTGAATCAGAGGAATAATTTGCCAGTTTTCTCTGTCTGGTACATACAGCTGCAGACTCAGGAGAACATCTGTTGTGCTCTTAAGTTATTGTAGAGGGTCTGCAAGGGCCTGTCACTTTCTTTGTCTGAAAGAAACGTGCCATGATGTTGCACCATCAGCATAGTTCCAGAAAGGCATTGTCAAGGTCTGCTCTTTTGCCATATGAGATGAAACATCAAAAGGAAAACTCACCTTGAGCTTACCTATCTCTCTGTATCACTAAGACATTGGGTAGCTGTCAGATATTAAGATTTTTGGGGGGTTCCAGAGTTGAATTTAGCCCCTGGAGGTATATGATCTGGATTCAGCTGTAGCTGTTGCTAGCTGTTATTGGGTTTGCACTTCATTCTGTGAAAGTGTGTTAAATATTTAAATGATTTAATTTGGACAGCGTAACCGTGCAGATATTTCTGACAGCAATGTGAGATGTAGCAGTGTGTTGTCCAAGGCTGCTTTTCTTTCCTCTTTAATAGACGTAATTTCTGCTTTGAAAAAGCCTGTCATCATGTAACCCAGCTAATCCTCAAGAACAAAGAATGTCTACAGAGAGGTGGTAGTTTAACTTACCTGCCTTGGCACATGCATCTATGCACAGGTGATTTAATCTAAGACTCATGGACGGGCTAAAAATCTGGTAGGGGCAGGACATAGAGCAGTTGACATCTACAGTCAGGTAGTTAGCTGAACATCCAAACTTTCCTGTTCTCTTCAGCTTTATCAGAATAGCTTGTCACAGTATGAAATCAGCTGTGTAGAGGGTGGTAACAATTATTTGTTATACTAGAATTTCAATAGCGAATAACAATTTGAATATGCAGTGCAAATATTAATCATTTAGTAATTATTGTAATAAATAAAAAATAATTTTGCAAGGAAACCTAGGGCAAGCCAAGCTTGATCACCACTTTCTCTGCTCTGCTACTTAGTCTACATCCATCCTTTAAGAATGTTTTGCACCAGGAAGTGCTGCTTTATTATGATCCCAGCAAGAAACTTAGACTCTGTAGAGTATTGCTTAAAATACCATTTACTAGAGCTAACATTCTAAAGAAAAAGAGGAGAGTATAAATAATCTACATCCCTTCATATGCTAGAAGCCTTGAGCTGCCTAACATGGAACAGCCCTCCATGTAGATCTGTCTGTAGAAAGGTTACCTTACATTTTTGACTTTTGAGCTCTTACGTATTTTTTTTTAAAGGCAATTCTATTCATCATTTCTACTGTCAAACGAAAAAGATGTTCACAAGAGAACTTGTTGCTGCACGTATAGATGAAGATAAATGAGGACAGGCAGGTGGTTTAATTGCTGGTGACCACTGCGAGCTTCCTAGAGGCTCCTTCATTACAGTTAACCAGCTGAGTCAATCCTTCATCCAAGGGGTATGCACAGCCCAACGTGGACCAGAACGCCAAGACATACATGCAGCACAGCACCGGCCTGCACCCACTCGGATTAACTGTTAGGTGGATTGCTGGGTCCTTGGTATACAGTGGTCTTCAGCTTAGGATCATGACAAATATTTAATCTATCTGATCTGGCTTCCCTTCTCATTATGAATCGCTAGTTGATCCACCAGTACCGACAGCTGTGCTTTAAGTAGAATGGCCACCTAGTTGGGCTTTTTTCCCCCTGCTTGAGCCTATTTAGTAGTTTTTTTGTTAATTCTTACTGGCTGATAAGGATTGTGAGGAAAGTGTTGTGTTTTAGTCACGTTGTGAATATTGCTTTGGGCACTTATGACTTGTGCTGATCTCCGTAGGAATTATGTCTGATATGACTCAGCTAACAGCAGGGGCTTTAAAACAAAAAGCAGACCTTTGCTTCAGCTCTTGGGTGCTTTGTTGCTTCCATTATCCCTGATTTGGTTGTTACCATATCTGTCCTGGCAATTTCTATTTCCAAAATATTGCTGAAGGAGAAGAGTCTGTGAATGCTTCTCACCTACTTCAGTGGGAAGTCAGGCAGCTTACTGCAAACTGTCTCCTACATAATTTCAACTTTAGTGTTTGGACTTCGTGTTAACACTGGTTTGGAATGCTGGCTTGTTCTCTTCTGCCTGCAACACTGTGTGCTGGTAACCTCCAGAAGAGAAATGATAAAAGCTTCAGAGCAGCCTCTTATACTGTCATAGCTGTGCGTTAAAGTTGAAGACTTCATTATTGTCAGCATCTGTACTCGGTACTGTACAAATGCAAAACAAAAGAATGATTCTGTCCTTAGGTATAATTTTCCTTTAAGAGCTCAATTCTTATTGAACTGAGTTTTTTCCGTCACCTCAATGAGGACAAAATCGGGATGTACTTTTTCTCATGGTAGAAGATTGCAGGTCCCTTTTCCACCAAGGGGTGTCCGAGATCATTGTAATTGTGATTGCTGAATCTTGGAGTTATTTGTTGCTTTGTCTCTCACAATAAGAAGAATGGGATAGCATCATTATCCATGGGTTTATTAGAAATTATTTTTTTATTCATCACCTCTGAGTACATCTGAAAGGATGTTCTGGAACACCTGTATTTCAGTTTTCTTATCTGTGAAGTGTAATGAACTGTGCTAAATTTATCTTCCTTGAGACAGAGCAGAAGGGATCAGTGGCATGTCCTACCATCTACAGTTTATTGCTGTTCATTTCAAAGGAGATTCTGCTTTGCTTCAAGTGATAGAGGCCACTCTAGCAGAAGGACTTGGGATCTGTCTTCGTTATTTCTTTACAGTTCAGCTCCGGTGCGCAGCACTGGCAATCCTGGATAGTTATTGGTCTGCTATTCCCTTTGTCTGTTGCCTAAAAACATTTTGAAGTTCATAGTGATATATATAAATGCAGCCTATTGTATTTTCAAGGAAATCCTATTCTTTCTCCCAGAAATATGGAACTTGCTTGGGGCTTCCCTGAACAGAACATAACATAACATAACAGAAATACAGATTTTGGCTCCAGTTCTGGAAGTTAGGCGTGTCACACTGCCAGCTGAAAGCCTTTCAATCTGGAACACGTGGCAGAGGAAGGAGATGTCAGTAGAAATGGGGATGGATCAGACAGGTCATCGATAATTGAGATGATACTGTATGACTTGAGTGTTTGGGTTTCTGCTTTGAGGAGCTTAGAAGTTATAAATTATTATAAGATGGTTAAATATGTTATTGATGGTGAATAAACACAGCCGTAATTATGCTTCTTTTCCTGTATTTGTTTTCTTTTAAATCAAAATGTGGCAAAGGCCTGTCTGATCTTTTATCATTTGATGTGAAATGGTGTGGCAGCCTCATATATGTTCACTGGGAATTCCTGGCACTGTGTGTAAGTAGCAGGGATTTGGGGATTTCTCAAAGGCATCCTTTCTTCTGGCTGTTACTGGAAGTAGGTTGGTCTGAACAAAACCAAAGAATTCTTTAAATTGATGAGTGAAATTTCCTTCCTTGTCACAATTTCTCAGCTTTCTCTTTGTAGTTAGTGTGATGCCATTTTAGCGAGGCTAGGTGAGATCAGCCACCCCCATCTTCTGCTATAAATGCAGAGTGCTACTGAGTCAAACATTGATTTAATCAAAAGACACTGCTTACATCAGTAATGAATTTCCATTTTAGAGAAACATAGCAAATCCTTCCTCCTCCTGTTTTTCACGTGTATGGGAAGCCTCAAGAGATTTATGAATGAAAAAAACCAAAAGTGATATAATATTATGTGATGGTAGAAAACAATAACTTGTATCCTCTTTACTAGAGGCAGGCGGAGACAGGGTCTGCTCAGGTGGCTGAGAGCTGTTCTCATGAAGGCATAGCACAGCCCCTTGCTTTTGGTTATTGATATGTCAGCCTTAGCATTTCGATTGATATCTACTATATACGCGAAGGTCTGTCTGCACAGTCCACGTTATTTACTTGGTGCCTGCAGGTGATGTGAAGGATTCTGGCATTTATTGCTCTGTACCGGCCTCAACACCAGTGATGCAAAATTAAGTGAAAATACAGCAAATACAGTCTTGCTCTGCTGCTCCCGCTCCCATGAAGAGCAAGTGGTCCCGGCATCCACCACGTGCATCTCTGCTGCAGCCTTTACAGCTCTTCTGAGGGGGCAGAACCTGTTAGTGACAGTTACTGACAGAGGAGCATCCAGCGCAGGTGCGACATTTGGTTTGCCCTTCATGTGAAATGTGACCGTGCTGATGACACTGCAGGGGATAACGCTGCCTGCTGCTTTGTCAACCGTGACCCAGATTTTCCAGCACAAGCACAGATGTGCTGGAAGTGCTCTTAGCCCCAATGGGAAAAGTTTTCTTGCATGCACATCACAGACATTATTAGTCCTGGTTTGGTAAGGAAGGATGTTTTATCCAACTAAAGTTATGGAATATAGCTAAGGGGCTTGGCTTTGGCAGGTGTCTTAATACAGTTTTTTCCCATTGAGGGAGCCTTTCCATTTCACTGTATTAAAGCACTTCAGAGCATTCATTTAGTAAGTATTGTGTCGCCAGAATTATTTTTACTGCCATTTTACTGGTAGGAGCACTGAGGCACAGAGAGATCAAGTGATGTGTGCAGTATTCCACAGAAAACCTATGGTAACAGGCAATGTATTTCCTTCAGGTTCCTTGATCAGTAAGTTAATGAAAGGGGATCTGATCAAGGGAACTGGGCATTGTGTTTGTTGCTTATTTTATGGAGTTGTGATGGGTGTGGGAGGAGTAGAACAAGACTACAGACTTCAATAGATGCTACTTGATGCAGTCAAACAACCAAAAGCTTGAATATTCTGAGTAACGACCCATTCCCTTTCAGATCCTCAGTGCTGTCCTCAGTGTCATAGACAGCAGAATGCAACAGCCAGACTGCCTAATTCAGTCTACTAAGTCAGGCATTATGCTACCTAAATTTGGTTATTTACTCCCAGCAGGGAGATTTAGAGCCAAGTTACTCAACCTGTGGTCCACAGATGGCTGTCAGTCAACAAAAAACATCAGGCATTCAGTGAAAACATTTTAGCTCTGAAATAGAATCCCTCATACAGGCAGTTGTCACTTATGTACTAACTGATTTAATCAGGTGATACAATTCTTTATTACATTTTTAGTTACAAGTTTTGTAATTATAACTATTAACTTACGGTTCTGTAAAATAGTAACATTTCAACATTTTACCAATCCCTTATGATTGACTTTTCATCTATCCTTAAGCAACAGTGGGATATAAAATGAGCTGTATGTTTCTTCAAAAGATCAGGTGGTCCAGTGACTAGGAAAGGTTGAGAAACACTCTTTGGTGCTCTTATTGCAGTTAATAGAGGGAGACAGACATCTCTAAGGAGCTTCCATTAAAGGTAATGTGTTGCATAGAGAGCTGCTTGGTCAAGAGGAAATGCTTGGTACAAAGAACACAAAGGAGTGCATATAATGATGCCTCCTACTTCTTGAGCGATTGCTTCTAGGTACTAAGCAGTGCATTTGCCTTTCTGCTTCTGTGCTTTCAGCAGACAGAGGTGGTATCTTGGGGACTTTCAGGCTAATCATAAAGGTAGGTGAAGAGTGCTGCAGAAATATTGGCCACTTTGGATTGCCTTAGAACCTTTATATGTCAAAATTTCTTCTTTGTCCTCATTATGAGGCTAGGATCTGTGTCTAAATTTCCTTTTATCTGACACTGCACTTGATCAGGGCCACTGAGCAGGTTTCAGATAGGTCTTGTGAGATAAAATGGCTCAAGGAGAGATGCATCTGTGTAAACGAGCTCTTTGCAAGTAAAACATTTACATGGCACAATCTCATTTAAATCACTTGTATTCTTGAAGTTAATAATTTACTGATTTTTGCAGAGGAAGGAGCCACGTACTTTTGTTATCATTCATATGCTATTTATATTATAAAATATTTGGGGCAGGAACTCTTATTTAGTATTTTTGATTGTACATAGACACCCTAGACAATTGGGGTTTAGCCTCTAATTGGTTCTCCTAAATTCTGTAGTGATACAAAAATAGTAATATATGAATAAATGCAACTCTGCCTTCTAGATGAATAATTTATGAGTTTGATCCTGTCCTCCTTGATAGTTTCTTTGTGACACTATTACTGGTACAGTGTTCATGTTCTGTTTTGGCATTTCACATGGGTGCAGTAAGACAAAATTCCTGCTCTGAGGACCTCCTAATGTAAACTGATCAAATACAGGAAGAAACATGGTGAGCAGAATGGTGAGAATGAACTAGAAGCAGCAACAAAAGGAAAACTGGATTTTATCTGTCCATGAGGTGATTCTCCCCCTCTACTCCGCTCTCATGAGACCCCATCTGGAGTGCTGCATCCAGCTCTGGAGTCGTCAGCACAGGAAGGATATGGAGCTGTTGGAGCGTGTCCAGAGGAGGCCATGAAGATGGTCAGAGGGCTGGAGCACCTCCCGTATGGGGACAGGCTGAGAGTTGGGGTTGTTCAGCCTGGAGAAGAGAAGGCTCTGGGGAGACCTTAGAGCAGCCTCCCAGTAGCTAAAGGGGGCTACAGGAGAGATGGGGAGGGACTCTTGATCAGGGAGTGCAGTGACAGGATGGGGGCTAATGGGTTTAAGCTGAAAGAGTGTGGATTTAGATATTAGGAAGAAATGTTTTCCTGTGTGGGTGGGGAGGCAGTGGCCCAGGTTGCCCAGAGAAGCTGTGGATGCCCCATCCCTGGAGGGGTTCAAGGCCAGGCTGGATGAGGCTTTGGGCAACCTGGGCTACTGGGAGGTGTCCCTGCCCATGGCAGGGGGGTTGGAATTCAATGATCTTTAAGGTCCCTTCCAACCCAAACCATTCCATGATTCTGTGACTTGCATGCTCCTGAAGAGAAGGACTGAGACAACAGGACATGCCTCTCATTCTGCAGTCAGGACCCAGAACTGGAGCAGCATGCCAGAACTAGAAACATGGGTGGTACTTTCCCAAGCTTTGTACACAGAACAATTCCCATCTTTTGATACAAAGTTCAGAGCAGGCATATCTCCTTAGTGGGGTGCCCTGCTTTTTGTTTCTTGTAGGCACGTTTTGTAGGATCTAGAAGGGGAGGACAAAGAATTTTAATTTAATGTGGACATTAAAGCAGCAACCTGCAGGCTGGTAAAAGCTGCCAGATAGCCAGAAGTTGGTTGTACAGTAAGTAGAAATTAAGCATAAGGATTATGTTTCAGAGGGATGCACATTTATATGGAAGCAAAGGATTAGGTGTCAAGTTGGAGATTGACTCTTGGGAGCAACAGGGGGACAGCTGGGAACACTGGTCTGGTATCACACTTAGTAAAGGTTTGTTCCTTCAAATGCTGCCTACTTGCTGGCTGCGTCCCTGACTGCTAATGTACTAATTGCTAATAAATAAACAACCAATTCCAAAGAAGTAATCAATCAAGCAGTCAATAAAGCTGCATTCTCTTTCTCCCTTCTTTCACATGGAGCCAACAGTAATCTTTTGCTTTCCAAAATGGCAAATTTTAGAGGACAACAAAACCAGCATTGAAGAATGCATTTGTGAGGAGACAGAAAGAATGCCCCTCACGTCTGGAATTTTGTGCTTTTTTGGATGGGTTCCAGGGATGCCAGGGCAACGTGTGTAGCCTGCCTTTGAGTCTACCGAGCAGCTCAATACTATCAGTGCCAACAAACAGTTGCAGCTCCTGCTCAAGAAGCACTGCTGTTCTGTTGAGTTCATATTGTTGCTTCCTTTCATTCAGCTTAGTTGAGCTCATTTATTCTATTTCTTGTTTCCAGCCTCTAAGTGTTTTAAGAGGAAAGACAAAAGCTTTCAGAAATTTCTTGCCTCATGTTTTGGAGGGAGGCTTATGACCAATAGCCAGCCTTGTTATGAGGGAGGAGGGAAGGGCTCGTGCTGCAAGTTTTGTATGGGAAGGGAAGAAGGCAGGTTATTTATTCTTTCTTAATTTGGTACCTGTAAAATAGGCGTAGTGATAACTTCTGCTCATCTAAACTATCAGTTCTGCTTTGTATGTGATAGACTCTGATGTGGGCATGAGGCATCCTCTTTGGAGTAGAACTGGAGGGGCAACATAAATAGGAATTTTGAGCGGAAATTTTCAAGCCCATGGTCAAAAGTTCCGAGGTGCTCTGGAGTGTTTTGTGTAGACTGGCCTCTTTTATGGCAAAGCTCTCCTGACTGCCAGTCCCTGAGAAACACTCATGGAGGAGTGAGACCAGGAATCTTAGATGGCATTTCATGAGGAATACCCTTCAAGGGAGGATAGGTGGGAGGCACCTGGTCAAGGTTAAGAGCACAGGATTAAGAACTTTTCTTGTCATCACAACATTTCATGGCTACCTTTGTCTTGATGTCTTCGGCACAAATGCCCCAACACTTGCTGGGAGCATGTGAGGAGAGCAGCTTACCCAGGCTGCAGGTCACATGAAACAGCCACAGTGATAAGGTTGCTGTTCTGCCTCAGAAAGTTCCTGCAGGACTGCTCTGGGCCGTGCTCAGCCTTGGGCCCTTATGTGGGCAAGCAGTTTGAGGCTCTTGAGCTTCATCCTGCTGCCTCTTCTGCTGGGGACATGGGAGAACATGATATGAGCCACCCATATTATGTGACCCAGAAGAAACAATCCCCAGTGTTAGATCATCCTGAATAACACCACCTGGCTCCTCAAATCTACCTGCAGAATTCATGGTAATACTGAAAGGAGAAAGATGGATCCTGGAGCTGCCCTGAGGCTAAAAGGCTTTGGGTTTAGTGATATATTTCATGGGAAAAGATTGAATGGTTTCACTGGGCTTGCATGGCTGGAGGATGAGCATAAGTCTAGTGGCTATATGGAAATAAATTGATGGTCAGTGATTAAACTCCCCTGAACATGTGCCTCTGCAAAAAAAAGCCCACACTATCCTAGCTGGTATTTTTTGTTGGAAATCACAGCAGAGAGGCTAGGAACATAATGGACACAGGCACCAAATGTGACTTTCTCCCTTCTAGATGATCTGTCTAGGTCTGAGTTGAAGTACATTGGCATGGCAGTTTGGAGGCTGTTTGAATGGTGAGTGGCTTAACTGCACCCGCTTTGCAGCTGAACAAAGGATTCCATTTCTTAGGTTTATTGTCTCTACTCTGCTTATAAGGATTTTTGGTCAAAACAGAAGGATGTTGCTATTTAGAAAGAACATTAATAATTAAAATGAGATACTCAGGGGAATATATCCCATAAGGCTGGATTTGTTGAATTTAAGTAGATCATAATAATTTCCATGGCAACACACTCAGCTGTCCTATATACAGAAAGGGTCTTTCTTGTAGGATCAGATGCAGAGAAAAGCTGTTATTTAAAACAGATACCTTAAAAACACAGACAATGAAATGCGAGTAAATAGTTTCCTGCATAAATGTTGCAGGAATATTCTCATGTTTGTTATGTTGTGCTCACCTCTTTTCATAGCTGTCAGAATGCAATCAGTCAAACCAATTCCCTGCTGACTCTAGTGATTTAGGGAGAAACTGTGATCTAATGATCCTTTCTCAGGATATCATCACTCTCTCATAGACATATCCATATCTGTAGATGTATATAGCTGTAACTGCCGTCGGCCTGTGACATAGACTACTGGGGTAATTTTGTACAACCCGACTAGAATCTCTGTGTTTAACTGCCTCTACCTGTGTGTGTGCTAGTAGTCCCCCATCTCACAGCATTAGATAAAGCTTATTTCATCAGTATTTGGACAGCATTTTGAGATCCTTGTACATGGTGTGTTCTGTTACAGCTGACTGGTAGACAGGAATTTGTAATGATGGTCCAGCACCTCAACACTTAGAGATAATTGAGTAACCACACATTAATTTAGAAGATTTGAAGATTCTGAGATCCAACAGGAATTGCACCAGCTCTTTTTCTGTAATGTAGCAATAAAATAAATGTATCATTTCATATGTTCAAAAAGCCTTACAGGCACATGATCAGGGTTACAGAATCCTTATGAAATGATCATCCAAACAGAAAAGATGGAATTCGGTAGAAAAGGTCTCGATGTAACCTTCTAACAAAAAAACCCCAAAGTATATGAAGGGAAAGAAAAATCAGTTCATATCTGGAATAATTGTAACTTCTCTGTTTTGTTAGTGGAAGTAGGCTAAGCGGTGCATTGCCAAATTTCAACAAGAACAGCCACAAAAATTCCCAGTCCTGGCTTGTGGTAAACCTGAAGGATCAAGGGTGGATGTTCTGCAGACAGAGAGAATAAATAGCTGGAAAATGCTGATCCAGTGCAAACCTCAATCATTTTCTCATCCCCTGGGCAATACCAGGGCTTCAAGTTGTGTTAAGTGGTGCAGCTTTGCTGAAGTCAGTGAATGGTGTAAATCTACCCAGGTCAGAATCCCAAGGTTGTGTTTGTAGCTCAGAATGGTGAGGGCCTTGTAGAGGATGCCAGATGGATCCTAGAAAATTGAATATTATAGGATGGAAATTGGCCAGTTCAAGATAGTGGAGGACTTCTCTTCCTTATGAGCCTCAAGCTGAACCACCCCTTGAGTGGTGACAGATTGAGGATAGAGAGCTCCCAAAGATATGATTCTGTCAGGACAGTTCCTTTATCCTTTCTTTCATTTTAGTGTTGAGAATTTCATCACTAGATTGGTGTATGGCTTTACCTGCACTTCAGCAACCAAAGCCAGTCAAATGGGCCATCCCAAAGCACATAATCAGGATGTTTCTGGAGCGTTCCGCTGACCTTCACTCTTGAGCATCTCAATATCTCCTGGCTATCTTAAATCCCTTCCAGTGCTGCTTTGCAGGCTTTCCAGAACTGGGAATCCCAAGGGCTCACTGACAACCATTTCCAGGGCCCAAGCAGGTGTGACATACATGACCGATGATACAGACCCTGTGCATATTTCTACAGATTATTCCTTGATCACTGCAGAATGAGCAGAGCTGGTTAAGAGACTGCATACAGCCAGAGTGAAAGATCTTGCCTGCTGTCCATGAGGCAGAACATGCATTCTAAGTACAGAAATACTATGCCAGATTTTGCACAGTACTGGAAACTGAACCAGTCTGCTTTCCTTGTGGTTTGTGTATGATTCATAGTTAATCTCATGTAAACCCACGCTGTAAAATATCTCCCCCTCTCTTATCTCTTTAGGATTTACTTACAGATTAGATATTTTTCCTCTCTTTGCTATGGTGTGTCCTGAGGTTTTGCACACAGATGTGCTATACAGCCACTGGAATAGCTCAGCATTCTTTTTCAATTATTATTCTACTGAAATTTGCAGAGACTTGGCTGTAACAAATCAAATCCCTATTTAACCACTATTGTATTTTAGGTATACTCTTTAAACCAAGAAACCTCTCTCTGGGCAGTTAGTCCATAAATGGCTGAAGTCTGTGAAGACACAGTTCTCAAGGCATGTTGTGTTTGAAACAATTAACTGTTTAACTTCAAAATAGCAGTGCCTCCTTTCTGGAGAGTGGCACTTGCAACACTGTCTTCCTGCTGTGTGAATCTTCTTGACTGGAAAGGAGAACAAATGCTGGACTGAGGCATTTAAACCAGCAGTATCACAACGAATAAGAAGTGATGGAAAAGCATACATAAAATAGCAGGCAGCGTGGGCGTTCCCACAAAAAGTACAAGCTGCCTTCTCAAGCAGCTGCTTACTTAGAAATCTCTGTAATGGACTTGGAAGCATTGGCTGTCTTTCCCTTTGCTTTCCTCTAAAGTTATTTCTGTGACGTCTCCATCTGGCTCCTAAGCCTCAGTTTATATTTCATTTTATATTTTGAGTAGCTGCCAACTGCAAGGTATATGTGTGTAAGAGAAGGTGAGAAGGGAAAAGAGGTGAAGTCACTAAGCCGGAAGAAAGAGGCAAAGCCTTTACTGTTCTGAATTGTACAGTGCACTGGCTTTTTATCCAAGCCTGAAACAAAGAGGTATTCCTCATGGTGTAAGAATGGAGCTATGCCTGTGTCACAGGCTTTGATCTGAATGCATTTGTGTTTGGGGAAATGGGGAATAGAAGAGACTGGCGTGTCTTATCCCTTTTACTCTCTAATGCTCTCAGCCAAGCCTGAAATTCAGAAAGATACGAGAAGTCTGGGAGAGGTAAAAACTGAATGCAAATGGGAACATGACATCTTCTGTCAGAACAAAGACTGGGTATCTGGGCAGCAATACTGTTGTCTGGAGGCATTAAAAACCTGAGTCAAACCCCTTCACCTCTTCACCAAATTGTGAAACTGGATTTGAAATCCTGACTTCTATAATGTGTGCATATATATCTCTGTGCATTAGATCCTTTGATTTGTACTCTGAACCTGGGAGACTGTGTGCTCTTTTCTGAGAAACCATCAAGTCTAAGAATTTATTTTGAGTGGCGATGTTCCTATAATCACTTCCAAGAAATCACCTGATGACATAAGATGAGCAAATGTGAGAATTGGCAGTACTGCAGTACTGAGCTGGGCTCCTAGAGTGAGATAATCTAAGTGTAATGACTGAGGTGATAAAGGCTGGCGCAGAAGCATACCCTGGAAATTGCAGCTTCTGTTTCCAGATCTCACATAGGCTCTACCTGGACTGTGACCAAGCTGCTGATTTCCAGTGGTGAAAACCATTTAATTTCTAGCACGGTCAATGGAAACTGTAGATATTTGTAATCTCTGAAAACTGTGTGTTGTCTCAGGCTTCTTTAAAGATTTTACGCTAGGAATCTCTCTATCCAGAATCTGTGAGTTTCAGTTGATGTCGTTGAAGCTCTTGGTGTGAAGTGCTCTACGATGAGATGCTTCAGTAGATAGCTGTCCTTGCTGTTAAGTTTCTCCTGTACTTCAGGTAATAGCTGGTTGTTAAAAACTGTAAAGCAGATGAATAGCAGTAATACTATGAAAATTGGTGGAAGCTGAAAGAAACCCCTTCCTCTGTCTTATCCTTAGTTAAAGACCCAAAGTTCACTTACTAAAACACTATAGGGACTGAAATCTACAGTTCTTGGTGTAACAAGAAAGTGTTTAACCTGTTAAGCTTCTAGTATTTTTCTATCTTACCATAGCTTCTCCCTGATGTTAAACAAAGAAATGAGATGTTGGTCAAGAAATATAAAAGCTGGAGGTACTTAATGAGATAAAATGATTTGGGAGGAGCAGGGAAAGAACTGTCTTTCTGTAGCAGAAGAATTTTCAGTTGTGGGATGAATCGTGATGTAGGACAGTTAAAACAGATCCCAAAGTTCAGAAGAGAAGCCTTGCATTTTAAGAAACATCCCAGAGTGCTGAGGAAATGTGCCTAAATGTCGATATTTCTGTCTTGATGTGTACAGTTGTACGTATGAACTCTTTGTTGAGCAAAGAACAAAGATATTCTAGAATCCTGTGCAAACCACAGGAGTTATATCTGTCACATGCCCCTGCAAAGTGAATTGTGAGTCAGAAATTTTTAACTTGGGCTGTGGTTCTGGGCAATGTGAAAGTGTTACTGAGGGAATGGCATGAATTTTAGAGGCAACTGCATCTCATCCTGAGAGTATATTAGTACACCCACACTGGTGTATGCTGGTATGCTCCAAGCCAGAAACAGTGACAATATTCTGCCCAACCCTACAATGTTAAAGGCACAACAGATGCAGTTTTGCCTGTCAGCACTGCATGATGAATGTCCAGCCAGGGGAATACTCGACTGGGCCTGTGAGAAACCAATCTGTAAAATGGGCATAAGAGAACTATTTCCCAAAGACTTGGAGAAAACTAATTGTGGATGGTAAGACTTAGACAGATATTTCTGTGCCTAGGGTCCTGCTATGCATTCAGTCCTGAAAAGTTTCTTAGAATTAGTAGGTCAGAGAAATTAAAGCTTCCTGAATCCTAGGGTGTGTATTTGTCTTGTTACTAACATAGGTGAACCCTCTGAAAGTGCTGAATATGACTCTTAGAATCAGCTTCATTTAATCTTTCTTAATTTAACTTGAAAATATAATTCTCCAACCTCTAAAGGATGAATTTAGGCACTGCAGTGGAGATTACCATTTAAGGAAGCCATTTAAATAAGTTTTACCTCAAGGCTTTGCTGGATGGTGCAGCCTCTGATCCTTTTAAAAAATGATCAGAGCATGACTATTAGCCATGTGTATGGGTAATTTACTTTCTCCGTGAGCTTCCTGGCCCCAGCAAAAGAAATGGTGTGTCATTTTATCTCCAGATACATATCTCCATGGGCTATAGGTTTTGGCATACAGGTAAATAAGCTGATAATGACCTCTTTATTAGTGGCTTTATGTAAGAATAGATCATGCAACAGCATTACCATAAAACCATTAAATTTCATAGCAACGCTGCACAGTTAATGACACAAAGGCTTACACTGTGAATATATGGCTGTCAAGATAAGGGAAATCTAGCTGTTGTTCTTCTAGCTCACCAAACATGGCTAAGCAAGAGAATCAAACCAGTAACTGTTTCTAAATATTCATTTCGTCTCCCTCACTCCTTCAAAGCTCTTATGGTAATGACAGCTTGGTTGATGTTAAGTCCCACGGTTACGACAATGTGCCACTGTTCTTCATATGCTTCCCTTGGCAGTCAAGTTTTGTTTTACAGGTAGCTGTGAGGTTTATACTACTGCAACAGCTCATTTGGAGAAGGCTAAAAGGAGCTTTTTCAGAGTCCTGCTGTAGCATGACATCTGTTATTGTCATACAACGACCCCAGCTTAGCTCCTTGGGGAGGACACCACTTGTAAAGGAGAGGGCGTGATGTGGCTGAGCAAGAAGCAGCAAGGAAAAGTCTCCTCATTCTGGGAGTGGTCCCTGGCTCTTCTGTACTTCTGATGAAGGGAAGGGTGCAATGCTGCTGCTTTCCAGATCTCGATAAGACGGTTAGCCAGCAGATGAGGAAAGTNAATTTAATTTCTAGCACGGTCAATGGAAACTGTAGATATTTGTAATCTCTGAAAACTGTGTGTTGTCTCAGGCTTCTTTAAAGATTTTACGCTAGGAATCTCTCTATCCAGAATCTGTGAGTTTCAGTTGATGTCGTGAAGCTCTTGGTGTGAAGTGCTCTACAATGAGATGCTTCAATAGATAGCTGTCCTTGCTGTTAAGTTTCTCCTGCACTTCAGGTAATAGCTGGTTGTTAAAAACTGTAAAGCAGATGAATAGCAGTAATACTATGAAAATTGGTGGAAGCTGAAAGAAACCCCTTCCTCTGTCTTATCCTTAGTTAAAGACCCAAAGTTCACTTACTAAAACACTATAGGGACTGAAATCTACAGTTCTTGGTGTAACAAGAAAGTGTTTAACCTGTTAAGCTTCTAGTATTTTCCTATCTTACCATAGCTTCTCCCTGATGTTAAACAAAGAAATGAGATGTTGGTCAAGAAATATAAAAGCTGGAGGTACTTAATGAGATAAAATGATTTGGGAGGAGCAGGGAAAGAACTGTCTTTCTGTAGCAGAATTTTCAGTTGTGGGATGAATTGTGATGTAGGGCAGTTAAACAGATCCCAAAGTTCAGAAGAGAAGCCTTTCATTTTAAGAAACATCCCAGAGTGCTGAGGAAATGTGCCTAAATGTCGATATTTCTGTCTTGATGTGTACAGCTGTACGTATGAACTCTTTGTTGAGCAAAGAACAAAGATATTCTAGAATCCTGTGCAAACCACAGGAGTTATATCTGTCACATGCCCCTGCAAAGTGAATTGTGAGTCAGAAATTTTTAACTTGGGCTGTGGTTCTGGGCAATGTGAAAGTGTTACTGAGGGAATGGCATGAATTTTAGAGGCAACTGCATCTCATCCTGAGAGTATATTAGTACACCCACACTGGTGTATGCTGGTATGCTCCAAGCCAGAAACAGTGACAATATTCTGCCCAACCCTACAATGTTAAAGGCACAACAGATGCAGTTTTGCCTGTCAGCACTGCATGATGAATGTCCAGCCAGGGGAATACTCGACTGGGCCTGTGAGAAACCAATCTGTAAAATGGGCATAAGAGAACTATTTCCCAAAGACTTGGAGAAAACTAATTGAGGATGGTAAGACTTAGACAGATACTTCTGTGTCTAGGGTCCTGCTATGCACTCAGTTATAGTCCTGAAAAGTTTCTTAGAAATAGTAGGTCAGAGAAATTAAATCTTTCTGAATCCTAGGGTGTGTATTTTTCTTGTTACTAACGTAGGTGAACCCTCTGAAAGTGCTGAATATGACTCTTAGAATCAGTTTCATTTAATCTTTCTTAATTTAACTTGAAAATATAATTCTCCAACCTCTAAAGGATGAATTTAGGCACTGCAGTGGAGATTACCATTTAAGGAAGCCATTTAAATAAGTTTTACCTCAAGGCTTTGCTGGATGGTGCAGCCTCTGATCCTTTTAAAAAATGATCAGAGCATGACTATTAGCCATGTGTATGGGTAATTTACTTTCTCCGTGAGCTTCCTGGCCCCAGCAAAAGAAATGGTGTGTCATTTTATCTCCAGATACATATCTCCATGGGCTATAGGTTTTGGCATACAGGTAAATAAGCTGATAATGACCTCTTTATTAGTGGCTTTATGTAAGAATAGATCATGCAACAGCATTACCATAAAACCATTAAATTTCATAGCAACGCTGCACAGTTAATGACACAAAGGCTTACACTGTGAATATATGGCTGTCAAGATAAGGGAAATCTAGCTGTTGTTCTTCTAGCTCACCAAACATGGCTAAGCAAGAGAATCAAAGCAGTAACTGTTTCTAAATATTCATTTCATCTCCCTCACTCCTTCAAAGCTCTTATGGTAATGACAGCTTGGTCGATGTTAAGTCCCACAGTTAAGACAATGTGCCACTGTTCTTCATATGCTTCCCTTGGCAGTCAAGTTTTGTTTTACAGGTAGCTGTGAGGTTTATACTACTGCAACAGCTCATTTGGAGAAGGCTAAAAGGAGCTTTTTCAGAGTCCTGCTGTAGCATGACATCTGTTATTGTCATACAACGACCCCAGCTTAGCTCCTTGGGGAGGACACCACTTGTAAAGGAGAGGGCGTGATGTGGCTGAGCAAGAAGCAGCAAGGAAAAGTCTCCTCATTCTGGGAGTGGTCCCTGGCTCTTCTGTACTTCTGATGAAGGGAAGGGTGCAATGCTGCTGCTTTCCAGATCTCGATAAGACGGTTAGCCAGCAGATGAGGAAAGTGATTGTTCTCCTCTGTGTGGCAAGTGCGAGACTAGCTGGAGTAGTGTGTTCTATTTCGGTCTCCCTAGTAGTCCAGTGGAAGGGGGCTGGAGCACATAGTGCACCAGGAGAGGTGAGTAGGCTGAGTTTGTTCAGCCTGAACAAGAGATAGCGAGGGGAAGATCTTATTGTTGCTGTCTTCAAAAATGTGATGGGTTGTTACTGAGAAGACAGAGCTGGGCTTTTTGTGGAGGTGCACAATGAAAATGTGAGAGGCAATGGGCACAAGTTACAGCGAAGGAAATTCTGTTTAGATATAAAGAAAAATTATTCAAAGGTAAGCAAACATTGGAGAAGGGGTCTGGAGGTGGAGATACTGAAAATTTGACTGGACAGGACCTGGAGCAACCTAATGTAAACTCAAAGTTGGTCCTGTTTTGGATTAAAGACTTACAGAGATCTCTTCCTACCTAAATTACTCTGTGATTCTAGTCTAAAAGACACATCTCTATTTCTTATATTACATTCAACATTCTTTCACTTGAACAGTTTTCAGTAGCATGCTAAATGGTATCTGTCACAGGTTTTCCTCTTTCTCATCTCAGATGGGAGAGTGTGGGGAAGAAAGGTGTTTACAATAGTTTGGTTTAGTGTTGATGGGCTTTGTAAATACCTAATCTGCTGTTTGTTGATTTGTGAGAAAATGGGTTGAAGATTTACATCTGGCAGGGGATCGGTGCTGCTCCTTAGGCACTGGGGGAGTCTGGTTCCTCTGCAGTCAACCCTGGAGGAAGTTCTCTTACTCTCCAATGAACCCTAGTGATGAGGCTTCTTGGCACAGAAGCCAAAGTGTTGGCTGTCCCCTATGTTCTTCAGGAGAACTTCAGGCTATTATTTAGACTCCCCTACCTGCTGTTTTTTATCCCTTATCCTAACACTGTGATTTAGGATTATCCACTAAATGGTCATTTTTCTTCTGATTTATTTCAATTAGAGATAAATCATCTTGCTGGTAGTTGAAGCTGAATTCAGAGGTGTAGCCAGAAGCTCTGATTATTCATTAGTGATCCGTGGCTTCATTGCAGAGGCTTGCTTCCTTCTGCTTTCCCCTCCTTTTGTCTAGGTTAGACTGGAGGCTCATCCATATCAGTTTAGCTCCAGCTGGAGATCTCTTCCTCCTAGTTTATCTCAGCTGTACCATGCATTTCATTAAGATGCTGTTATTAGCCATATAAAATGGAGGGATTAAAAAGGATGAATAAAATGAGAAAAAACCCTGAAGGAGAGAACTCTATTAAATTCACACTAGAAATCCTTGCCAAATGCACATGAGAATAGGTGAGAAGTCTGTCTTTTTCAGGCTGTATGCTAGTGTCTCATTTTCCTTTCTTTCCTTTTTTAAAAAAATTAGGCAAGTCCTAGTAAAAAAAGCAGGTGCCCAACCCCTTTCTAAAATGTTGTTATAGTACCCAGAAGAAATACCAATCTGTGTCTGTGGGCCATAAAGAGAAACATGGTTTGCATGGCCTGTGAACTCCCTGCAATGTCGCAGCTGTTATATATAGCACGTGGCATTCTGACACCAGACTAATGAAAGCATTAAGATGGTCTAAATATTCTGAAATTACCTGTAGAATCATCTTGCCTTAGTTTTCGTACACTCTTGCTTTAAAACTGGAGTTGAAAACTGGGTACTATTCATGTCTCTGACATGAGCTTCCTGTATAATTGCAAGTGCTTCTCACTGTATAATTTAAAATGGAGATAAAAAACTAACGAAACAGAAATAATCAGAAGTCAATGGAAGTGCAATTGATTTTGATACTCGGGTCACTAATATTAGTACTGCACTTTGAAATCCTTCCTTGAAATGTGTTCTCAAAATGAGATGTTTTAAAGGTAGAGTTGGTTTTTGTTTGCTTGTCTTGCTTGACTAGGAGTTAAATACCAGCTCTGTAAATACCAGAGCTTAGGACTGAGTTGGGTCCCATGTGTTTTCAGTGTGGCTGGTGCCTCCAAATGTTTGGTCTTCCTAGTTTTTTGGGTTAATGTTGCAGAGTCCTCGGAGATGTAAGAAGTCAAGGTCAGTTACTGGTAGAAGGAGTTATGCTGTTTATTTTTAATTTCCTAGCATATTTATAGGAAGTAGTAAGTAAGTAGTAAGATTTTCTCTGCAGGCTGTTTTGCACCAAGTTGGCCATGACCATACCTGATACCTGTTCCTATGCCAAACTGCTCTCTTTGACCAGTGTAGAGACATAACCAGGGTTTCCATCCTTCTCCAAGGCTTGTGGAGATTTCTGAGACCCAGTACTACTCAGAACAGCCTTGGGACTGCTCAATTTGTGTCAATGGGTTGAGCCATTGTTAACCCAGGACTGATGGTGATTCCATGGGAAGTCAACATTTTTCATGGCTTTAGCTGAATATTTGGGCCAAAGAGGTCTTTGGGTTTTTTTTAGATTATATCGGTAAGATAAAACATTCCTTGCACTTAGTTAAGCACTTCTAGTAATATTCTGTCCCTGGGAAGCCAAAGTAATATTACACTAAAGAGATCCCATGTTGCAATTGATTTGGATGAGTGCGAGTTTAATTTAATTTTTTATTCCTGTTTTCTGTCCCATGAGTACAATACTAGAAGTCTGATTCAGTGAGGAATAAACAAACAGGAGCTTTTGTGTTTCTCCTCATCTCCTCATACAGTTTGTGGTTTGATGGTGGAAGATTTCCATGAGCTGAACTGAGTTTTAGGATAGAGAGTGTAGGATTATGCCCTAAGTTAGGATGCCTGTGTGTGTTTACACTTCCTAGAAGTTGATTCATGTAGCATCAGTTAAAATAACTTCAATATAACACCTGCAGCATGATCTTTGTGGTTTTACATGAAAATAACGCAGAGCTTCTTTGTCAATATGCAACCCATTTTTTTATACCTTTTTTAGCCTAGAAATTAGTTTGGTCAGGTTATATGTTTCTTTCTGTTCCTTTTTGTATCATGAGCCTACCATAAAATCTGTAGGCTAGCTCACAATACAGATTTTAAACCATCTGTCATCTCTGGAATATAATGTCAGTGCTTCTAAAAAAGCCTTTTTCCACATAAACATCCCCTTCTCCAGAGTCGGGAAAAGCAGCCCTTCCTATCTTAAACATACAATTTAGTTTTCAAATTGCCATTTATTTGGCTTGGAAACAGACAGGGCTCTCAAAACAGGAACTATACGGTCAGTGCTGGATAGAGAAAACATCAAGGGGCACACAGATGCTAAAGCCCTGCCTTTTTGGAGCTGTGAAGCTGGGTGAAGATCTGACCCGCTCACATAGCAGAGAATGTTTTCTTCTCTAAAAGGCACAGGTTTTATTCCCCGCAGTGTCACACTTTGATGAATTATTTGTTCTCCTCGTAAAGGGTCTGTATGACATGGTGGGCTGTGCCAGCGCTGGGAGAAAGCACAGTGCCGTGGCCTGCTTTCTCCTGCGGTCCTGCTGAGCTGAAGCACGGAGAGGGGAGGAGCAGCGACAGGGCAAACGCCTCTGATGAGGCCCACGAAACACTATCTCTTGCAGGCAGCTGCTCAGAGCCTCGTGGGTGTGCCAGGCACAGCGTTCCTATCAACCCGCAGCCTCTCATGGATGGGTCAGGGCCCCACACCAGCCCTATACACTCTCTATGCAGACTCTTGCTTTAAAGCATTACCTCAGGGGCAAATAAAATCGCCTTGCTCATCAGCAGCCCATCTCCACTGGGCTAGGCAGCTCTGCTGAACACAGCGTGAAGTAGAACAGACCAGCTTAGTGAGCCATCTACCTGCAATAAATTTGCTTCCTAAAATAGCTGCAGAGCCGTGGGGTATTTGTTACAGCAGCTACAGAGGCCTTTTCTGTTCTGAAGGACTGTAAAGAAAACTTTGAAGCGTTAGCTTGTGTGTAAACTGATGCAGTTCCACCTGAGTTTGAAGACAGCCTGGAACAATACACCTGGGAAGGGTGAAGTACCTGCTTCATCTTGTTTGGGCTTTAAATATGATACTCAAGGCTGTCAGTGTAAATATCAACCTTGTGAGGCCCTTCACTGCTGGTGTTTTTAGTAGTCATCAGGTGCATTATCTTAATGATCTCAATATTTTACAAGATCTCTCCATCAGTAGTATTGTTATTTTAGCATTTCTATCTTCTGCCTATAACAAGAAGTGGGGAAAAGGAAATAATATTTAGATAAGTCTGGACGTAGGATCTCAACATGAGTAAATACAATAGTTGTGTGATAGTTCGAGGCTGGCCAAGGCCATTTCCTCCAACCATCCTCCTTGACACATCTCTTCACCTGTTTGTGCCTGGCCATCTTCCAGCTCCCATGTGAGGAATACCTTGNCTGTTTGTGCCTGGCCATCTTCCAAGGAATACCTTGGCTGAGGGGGAAAAAAAAAAGGGTGGTGTCAACTGGAGAGGGGCGTGTGCTGCTTTGGGAGGATCAAGGCTGCTTAAATTAGAAGCATCAAGGACAGTCCTTGCTCCTGCTATTTCTGCTGGAAGGACAGTCGGGCATCCCATTACCCCACAGTTTCACCAAGAGGAGCAATTAGGTTTCGCCTGCCATTAAGTTATGTCAACCAAGTCGAAGTGTGCGGTTTGTTTCTGTAGTAACCTGGCTGAGAAATCAGAGGTGGATCTGGACGGAAAGCGCAGCATCTTTGTGTTAGATGCTGAGTTCTCCTGGGCCTGCCTGCTGTTTCCTCCATGCTGTGGGTGAGGAAGTGAGGACAAGGTCTCAGCAGCCCCGAGGAACTAGGCGGGTCACCCACCAAGGAGGTTGGGACAAATGTTTACCAAAGCAGAAGGACATGCTGGGTGACTGTTCCAGTGGAGCTTTACACCTTGTTAATACCTGTGGAGGCAGTGCATGACGGGCTGGGTGACATGGGCACGGCTTCACGGTTGTCCTTGGCAGCACTGAACCAACCCCATGAGGATCACAGAATCATGGAATGGTTTGGGCTGGAAGGGACCTTCAAGATCGCTGAGTTCCAACCCCCCTGCCTTGGGCAGGGACACGTCCCACTAGCCCAGGTTGCTCAAAGCCTCATCCGGTCTGGCCTTGAACCATTTCATTTGAAGTTTGATTCGAGTTGCAAATGGAGTTTGAAGTGAGCCTGCTCTGTCTCAGGGGTGTCAGGGCCCGGTGCTTTCCTTGGGGGATGTTTTTGTCACTGAGGCACCATGCGCCTTTGGTATTCTCCAAGTGTACTGGGTGTCCACATCTCCTGGGGCTCAGGGTGGGGCTGGCATCAGCTGTCACCCTGAGGGTGAACAGGCAAATTCCCAACTGCCCTGGAGCCACTGTGCAGGACTTATTCTGCTGCAAAATGACCTCAAAGAATCCACAGGAGCCATCTCCTAGGGAATACCAGCGCGAAGCCTCCTCCTCTGCAGCTGGTGTTTCCTCCACTCCAGCCCCTTCTTGGATATCAGGCCTTTGGCCTGTCAAGGGGCTCACATTAACCCTTTCCCTGACCTTGTGTACTGCTTATTTTCACATCCCCAGCTGTTGGATTTAAACTGGATACCTTTGATGCAAAGACAGTGCCGTTTATTTTTAATCTGCAGCACTGTGTGAACATTAATTAGGACTGATAATAAGGAATGCAAACCTATTGGCACCCTTCTCGGCGGTTTCAGTGAGGAATGCTGGCGTAGTGACAGCTCAGCTGCTGCTCTGTGCGTAAGAAGCACATACTAGCCAGTGAACATGTTGAGGAAATAGGAAATATTTCAGTGATTCCTAAATGTGTCCATCCCTGTGTTTGTGCAGAAGTTTGCCATCTTGGCTGCTGTGTGCTGATTATGTGGAAACATTAGTTATTTATGGGCAAAATAAGGGCTGTTCTATTTGTGTTGTGGTAGTATGATGTTCTAAATGTTTGAGCAGCCCAAACAGTGCTGGTGGCATGGTAACTAGATGAGCAAAACTTGGATGGCTTGTGATATGGACAGCACCATACTGGTATATTTGTAATAGTAGGTTACCATCCAGAAAATACCTGTGTGGTTAAAAATATCAATAGAACAGATATGCGGGCATTTCTGGAGGTAACCAGAGTCCTGGCCAGTACTCCTGAGAATTGCCGAGAGTCTTTCCATTTATTTCAGTGGCTGCTCTAAGGAATGTGAGAGTTAATTTTGCAGGTGAATGGCCCCTCATGAGGAAAATAGCATCACCAAATCATCACAACTCAAGACATTGTGTGAGGCCCTCGCAGTCCTGGTGCCAGCTCTGATGCTGACCCCCAGGCTATAACCTAGATGCTATTAGGAATATTGCCACATCTGGGTTAGCCTGTGCTCAGATGGTTAGATCATTCCGCTAGCACACCCAGAGAAGGAACAGAAGGATGTAACAGCCGGGGATGGCTGTGACTGTGCTGGTAAGTGGAAACAGAGGAGGTTTGGTGATGGTGTAGCTGCTCCCGTATAATGTGACAGAGACTGATAAAGAGGAGCCAACAGTACAGTTGCTTTAGTGTTCCCCTGATAATCAGGAAACCCCACAACATGGGAAGTTTTGTCCTTTCCTGTCTCATTTAGTGGTAAACTTGAATAATGAAAACTAAAACCAAACCCCAGATCCTATGTAATGTAATTATATAAGTAGATATGGTTATTCAGTTCCACAGATAAACTCCTGGTGACAGAGAGGGTTTCTCCTCTCCTTTTTGACTTTGTTCTCTTGATTCAGTTGAAGATCCTCTTATGCTACATGAGGAGTAGGAGAAAATAACTTCGGTTAGTTGTCTTTGTTGCTAAAGAAACAATTTCAGCATTTACAGTTGCTCTTAAGGATCTTCCCACTGTTCTTCCTCACACTTTCATGTGGGGTCCTGATTGGGGATTGCTGCTGCTGCTGTGCTTAATAGGATTATAAGATTTTCAGCATTAATCCTTATCCTATTCTTTAGGAAGACTAACCTTTTACTTAGATTTTTGCCTCCTGTTGCACAATTAGTTGACTTTTCAGTGATTTCTTTGCAACTGCTGCGTTGTCCTTTTTCAAGGCAATTGTAATTGATGTAGACCTCCAGCATGGAGCAGTGTCAGAATTGTTAGACATGTGGTTATTTGTTTAGTGCTGCAAGCGAGCTTTTCCTAACTCACTGACGAATGTCACTACTTCCTTGCCTTTCCCTGTACTCTGAGGCTATGTTTTTGTTTTAGCCCAGACTGTAGGAGCACATCTCTGTAGCTTTAAACATAGCAACTACTACATCAAGCTCTGGGAATCCCTGGTTTGCTGATCGGGATGTCTGATTCTGCTTTTGCTCAGAGGGTAAAAGAGCCAAGGCTTGCCAGGGTACATAGCTCATTCAAAGGAGCTTTGAAAGATGGAAATGGGTGGGGAGTGGGTTGACTTTGTATTTGTAGCCTGGTTTCCTAAGGAAATGAAGCTTAAGCAGTCTGTTTTTTCCACTCCTGCGAGCTTTTGGATCTGCAGAGTGATTGTGGCCAATATAGATGGGTCAGAGAGGTCTCAAATATTCCGTTTCTACATTATTCACATGAATTAGTGGCTGGATAGGAGATTGTCTCATAGCAGCACCCAACAGGAGGTAAAAGCTGCAGTGTTAACTCCATAGGTAGGTTATTAGTTTGGCTTGGCAGCTGGCAGGCACCAGTCAGGCAGTCAATGTACCATGAAAGGAGTCATAGCATGTGTGATTTCAGGACAACTGGCAGCTGTAGGAGGGAACTGAGCATCTGTACTGCGATTCTGGGGACATCTGAGGAAAGCTGAAGGTCCTGCGCTGTGATTCAGAGAACATCAGGTAGAACTGAAGTGTTGCGGAAGAAGATTAGAGAGATGAGGGAATGATGTGGCTGGAATTTGTGTAGCTTGGGCTTCTACCTCTCAAACTGTGGGCTGTCAGGATAACTGTCAGGGAACAGTTTGTTTTAGAGGTGATGGGCTGATATGCAGTGGAGGAGCAAGGAGCACAGGAGCTCCAGGGTGTGGGAGAAGCCATGCGAGGAACAGCAGAGTAAGAAGCTGGTGGCACTACTGTAATTAAAGGAGAGAAAGGACTGAGTTGGGCTGTGATCAAAGATCAAACCGATGGTAGTTAGGAGCAACATTTTCCAGGCACAGGAAGGCTGGAAAGGAGGCTTCAGCAAGGAATGACTTAGTGACTTGGGCAGAGGGACAGAGAATCAGCCTTGGTTTTGTGTATAGCATGCAGGAGGAGTGATTTGGCCACAGTCTGAGCATGGGGATGGAAGAAGGCAGGAATCAGTGATAACTTAAATTACGCAGGAAGCTTGGATGAAGGGGAAGAGAGAAGTCTTCAGCAGGGGAGAGGAACTGGGGGAAGAGAGAGTCGAGGTGTATGTTTGAATGAAGTCAATTGTACTCAAGCCTGATTCAAAACCCACCAGAGACGGTAACTTCAAGACGCTTTTTGAAATATGCCAATGTGCAGGTATTTGTCTCCAAAACCCTGAATAAGCTTTACAGAAATGTTTGAATGTCTTTTATCTTCTGTTTGTAGGGTGTTCCCAGAGTTTAAGTGACTCCAAGCCACATAGTAAGCTATAGCAATGGCAAGACTGGGATCCAGCATTCCTTAAAAGCAGTTTTTGGTCGGGTAAACCATAGCAGTAATAATTGTCCATATATGCACACAACATGCTACAAGGCAAATCAGTGAAACTCTCAATCTCCAATTTAGGGAGAACACATCACCTTATTAACTGTCTCTTTCTCTGCATATGCAAAAGTATTGCACAGTTTCCTGCGCGCTCAGGAATTTTTTCAAGTGTTTATTGTCTGCAACTAATTATTTTCTAGTGATCCTGTAAACTGTTTGCTTCTTCAGGATCCAGTTACTTTCTGTTACCAGCACAAACTGAGGAAATTAATATTAATCATTCACTGATTATTTGCAGGAAATAAAAGAGTGAGATAGCTGCCAGCCTGAGCCAAGAAGGAAGGACAGAAATGCGGTACTTTTTATAAATAGAGCCAAAAATATTATTCATGTGCTCAGCTGTTAGCTTTTGAATGTTGTGGAGCTTTTTTCCTTTTGTGAGCTCTACCGTCTTTGGATTAGGTCCTACTACCTTTGAACTCAGAGGGAATATTTGTTATTAGCTTCAGTGAGAACAGGATCAAGCTATTGTCTGTGTGTTCTTCTCTGCCTTAACTGGTGTTGCTGTTTGTTAAGATTCCGCAAGGGACAAAAATGTGTTCGGTTTCCCAGAATCTTTCTGAGCATTTGTATTTAATCCCTGCCTATAGCACAGCCCCTGTGGGTGAAATCGGTTCAGAGTGGACTGTTTCCATCTAAGCTTTTTGAAGCCAGTGTGAAGCCTCTGTAAAATACTGAATCTCCTTGCTCAGTAGCTGTTTTTCTGAGGTCTGCATTGTGCTTCAGGTTTTTCTAAACTATGCTACAGTAAGCATGAATAGCAGACAAATTGACTTTGGTCACTGCTTTGGAAATCAAGATGTGTGGTGGCTTGCCCCCTTCTTTCGCAAATACCTCCTTGAGCTACGGGAAGTACGATGGTGCACCATATCCCAGAGTGTTAATTTTTAATGTCTTATGCACATAATGGACTCAACTGTAATTATGAGTCCCACAGCACACAATTGCTACTGGCAGGATGGAAAAGACGACTGCGGGGCCATGTGGCTCCACAATTAGGGATTGAAACATTGATCATTTCCATTCCCAAGAGCAGCAAAAACAGCTGTGTGAATTTAAAGCAAAAGCTCCAATGGAAAGAGGGATAGTTGCAAGCCAATAAACATTCCCCTGCAGTCTATTAAATTCAGACTTTGCAGCATCATCCTACTGCATTGAATAAAACTGACTGAAACCTGGGCAGGGCAGAGTGGTTTTGACAAGCCTATGCTTATGTCCAGAATAATCGAAGTGAATAAGCATCTAGGCAGTGATGCAGAGAGGAGTTAGTATAAAAAATTCTCAACGCTTTTTTTTCTCAGTAGTGCTATTTTTAACTTACAGTTCCTTATTTCTTTCTTGCGTGAAGTCTTGAAGCTGACAGCATCCTTTTCAGACTTGAAATGAAAAAATATTGTCTGAAAGAATCATAGAATCACAGAATGGTTTGGGTTGGAAAGGACCTTAAAGATCATCGCGTTCTAACCCCCCTGCCATGGGCAAGGACACCCTCCACTAGAGCTGGGATTTTTAGGGCTGATCCTGTTGACGTATCTTGGTGGGCAAATTCCTCCCCCTTTGATGAGACCAAATGGACTTTATCAAACTGTGGAAAAATGACTGGGGGGAGCTGAAATTAGTTTCTCTAAGGTAATGTTTATATCCTAACAGAAGTTATAATATAATAAGAAAAATCTTCAGGATAAAGTAAAACACAGTTGCTGTTTTCTGGGATGAAGGTGCTGCTGCCATGTAAAGAACTAATTTTCCCAGCAACACGTCCTGCTATCTTGGCACGTGCTAAGAACAGAATGGTACGTGGAGGGTGAAATGGGGTGTGGGCTCCATGGTTATGCTCTGTGATGTTCCCATACAAAGGATGGGAATACTTTGAGCCAATAAGCTGCATAACAGCTGTCCAAGAAAGATGGCAGATACTGTGCCAAGCACTGTGGCAAAATCTTCCTATGTGGCTTTTTTTGTTTGGTTGGTTTCGTGTGTAACTCACAAGGTACAGCTATGGAAATCATTGCAAAAGGAAGGTCAGCCTGAATCCCTGCTCTTCATTCATGTCGCTGGCAATAGTTTCTCTGAACTCAGTGATGCAAATCACTCCTGTACCGTACTAAGTGCACTCAAGCTTAAATAAAATCCTAACACTTTTGTGCAAGAAGCACATTTAACAGACAAGGGAAAAAAAATATCTTTGTGACAGGAAATCAATTTAATCCATTTCTCTGTTTTTCTTCCAGGCTTATATTTGGCACTCTTTACCCCGCATATTATTCTTACAAAGCCGTGAAATCAAAGGACATCAAAGAATATGTGAGTAATGAGGTTTGTGGCTGTGCTGAGGGGTTTGTTTTCTAAGATTGCTCCTCACCACATTGTAGAGGTGATGCCTGTATTCTGGGAAAGCTCATAAACCAGCACAAGGGAAATACTGGCCAGACTGGCTGATTCCTAGGCACAAGTCTCAAGTAAGGAGACTCTCGTTTGTGCTTCTGGCTCCTCTGCAGAGCTGATGTGCTCTTTGACAAATGTGTGCTATTTCTCTGGTGGTGTGAGCTATATACAGCCGACTTGAAAAGTATTTGGCATCCAGAGCTTTATGTGTTTTCCTTTGTTTCTGAAGAGCAGCATAAATCAAAGCCTTTTCAAAAAGCCTTAAAGCTTTAGCTGCTTATTCAAAACAAGGATCAGAGGAGGCAACTTGAAGCACGTATGACTGAATCCTCAGCTAGAAACATCCATACTTGTGGAGCGACCTGTTTACAGGCAAGTCTGGCAACTGGGTGTGATGTCTTGTCCTTTTGCTGAAAAGTCTTCCCTGGGCCCCAGTTTCTAAAGGTGTGTGGGGCCATCAAGAAAAATGAAATGTGGGAGAAACAAAACCACTTGGATGCTGTTGGGCTCCTGTAGGATTTGTAGTGCCTTTCACAACCTGAGCTCTGTTAACTTCACTGAACCTGACTCAACCTCCAGATGTTCAGTCCTCTCAAGATCCCGTGGATAACAAGCCCATTTTCTCCTCTGTGTAACAGCATAGATGGCTATACCATTAAGTCCTTAGTGTAAGCTCAAACTGGGACTTGCTGTGGCTGCTGAGATTTTTCCTTTCTATCAGTCCCCTCCTGCAGGTAATGGTTGTGGATATTTTGAGAATCATGTTACAGAACACATCAGACACTTAGGGCAAAATGTCCCTGCAGCACTTGCACAGCTGTGCTTCTCAAGGTTTATACACCCTTTCCTTGGAAATGCTGAAGACCTGTGCTGGCATCCCCAGGCAGTGTCTGCTACTCATACTTAACATTTCCGTAGTCCCTTTCTGGGAAGTCTTTTGTTGAAGAGTCTAATTCCTGTTGGAAATTCAATTGCAAAAGAGGAACTTGCATCAAACACAAGGGTCATGGCCCAGATGTGGTAACAGCTGATCTAAGACCTGGTCTGCACTTGTGATTGTTTTTCAGTTTAACACACCAGTTGTGGCAATATGTCCATTAAGGGTCTGGTTAAAAAAAAATAAAAATAACAAGTAATTTACACTGAGACAGTATAAACCTTCATTTACTAGTCAAAACTTATATCACTGTAGTTGATTTTTATTCTGCTTGGTAATAGTCATTTTGATAAATGGTGTTTTAGGCTGATCCAAGCCTATCTGCAGCAGATCTTGGTTTGTGTTCAAAAGTTTTGCTGGCAGTAATGTCTGACAGAACTGTGCTGGCAGTGAGGCTTTGAGGTAGTCGCAGTTATGTAAAAAGTCTGGCAGAAGCTACCCTGGGAAGACAATGTTCTCCGGCGTTTGGCAGTGCCATTCTACTGCTGTAACACTAAATATAAATATACATATGAATATACATATACATATAAATCCTAGGGAAGCAGTTATATAGCTGGGTGACAGGTGCTCAGGGAATAATTTCAGTACCTGCAGGGAGAGGGAGAGTGACTGACTACAGGTACTGTCCCTACTGCATCCGGGAGAAGATGGAGCAAGCCATTTCAGGGCTTCTGAGATCCAGATTTATTGCCACTGTCATCCTCCCTTCCCCAGAGCAGCACGTGGTGTACGTATCCATCTTGTACTGCCTCCTTTCCAGCCTTCCCTTATTGTATTGCTGCTATCCCAGCCTTAGGTAGCAAGGTCTAATTCTCTAATTCGTGAATATTAATGGATTTTACTTCCTTAAGCTTTCTAACATTCCAGCAAAGCTGCTTAGGGATCTCCATTTTCAGACAGAGCTAATTAGACAACAGTTTTCAGTTACATTAGCAACTTTTGCCTTACCATTTCTTTTCCTTTGGAGAGACAGATTCTTAAAGCTGTTTGAACTTTAAGTTTTACAGTTTTACAATGGAAAAAATTATTGAGGGGGGTAAAAGTTTTCTATCTCATCTCCAGTACTTGGAAATGTTCCCTTGCATCATCTCTGTGGTGACAGTGCCACAGAAGAGGAGCACCACATCACTTGATAAAAATCGCTGGAAGTGCTGATGGTGTGTGCAAATACATTGTTTCTTTCTAGCCCAAGTAGAACCAATACTGCACCCATCAGAACAGTTTAGCTGCGCTTTCAAATGCCATTTAGTGCTCAGTGACAAAAATCCCCAGATTCCTGAATTACTTGAGATACTACATGTTCACTGACCAAGTCACAGTCCCCAAAGACTCTTTCTGTGTCTGTCGTTGTCACCACAAAGGAGACCATCCGTAAATCACCCACCAAGCAGTCCACCCCACAGTGGAGTTACCACAGTTGAACACAGTGACAGCACAGCACATGCTTTCAGTACCAGGATGAGGTAAAATGCTCTCACCTAAGCCCTAGGTAAGAGATTTAAGCTAATGCTCTTGCCCCTGTCACTGCAATGGGCTCAGGTTGTGGATGTGAGGAGCCACCGCCACTCAACTGGTGCACACTAATTCAGTAAGTTGCGTTGGGTTGGTTGCGCTCCTGAGTCCTGGATAATGGGATGAGCAGTTAACTCTGTCTCTTCCTGGCTGGTTTCCCCTGCCTGTAGATATTATGTAAGTAGTTACATTTTGTCTCAATTGAAGTTTGGCCAACACCCTTTGTTATTAAGATGAGACAAGTAAGATTTTTTTAATGCCCTGTGATAGCGCTGTGGTCCTTTGCTGACCAGTGGAGCTTCCTCTGTAGAGACAGAGTCAGGCTGCTCTTCTTTTCATGAGACCAGTCCTAAAGGCCACAACTTTCCTTCCAAAGGGCTTGTGTGGAAATCTGATGTGTGTTATGTGCTGAGGTGCTGGGAACTCTGGCATCTTCGAGTCTGTGGTAATTGTTAAATACACAGGGGGGTGGGGGAAGAACCTTTTTTCTGTGAGAGTTATTTTGTGCACTTGTGCTTGTAAGAAATAGTTCAAGGCCCTTGGGGAAAAATAACCCAGCTACTGTTTTTGTTTACCAGGTCAAATGGATGATGTATTGGATCATATTTGCGCTCTTCACGACAGCAGAGACATTCACGGATATCTTTCTTTGCTGGTGAGTACCAGATGGGAGAGGGTCTTTGGTGTCAGATGGAAAGAAAATGGAAATGTTTGCAGGGGAGAAAAGGGGCACAAAGGTGCACTGCCTCCTGAACAAGGGGTTAGCAGCTTCGGGTGCATAGAGGTGTTTTGTCTGGAGGAGCCATGCTTCCCTTCTCAGTGCTGTCATAGGAAAAGCAAGGAAGAAGATGGAACTGTTCAATGATAGCTCGTTAGTGAGAAATCACTGCAGCAGCCTCAGTCCCCTGCCTGTCAAGAGAGAGGCGCAGCTGACTGCCAAGCTGGGTGCTTGCAGAGATCACCACGTAAACAACAGCAGCTTTAGCTACAGGCATAGTTCTAGACTTACCTGTCTGTGTCCTACAGTAAATACACAGACCCCAAAGATCAGGCAGAAGAAGCCCTGCAGCACAGAACTTTGTAGGTTGCTGTGTAGGTGGTTGTCCTGGGATGTTTTGGCAGGCTAGTTCCTGGATTTACAGTTTGGTGGAGGAAAGTGACAGTCCATACTGATGTGGGCTCTCTGGTGCCAGTGGAAGGATTCCTGGTGACCTCTGTCGGGATGGGAGCACATAAATGTCCAGTTATCAGATTCAGATCTTTAAATCCAGCTGCTCAAGTTGTTGTTTAGTTGTCCTTTTTATTAAGGCCTTTCTAGCAGAAACCAATGAGATCAGCAGAATTCGGGATGAAAATTTAACTGTAGTGCATGCCCCTCATTTAAAGTCTGTTCATTTGTAGCACTGCACACCTCTAGTGAGTCTTACAGACAAGGAATCGGAGGTTCTTGGCAACATGTCAGATCTGTTGAAAAGGAGATAAAAGACGTTATTGTCTCTCTATCTAATTTGCATGCAGATCTACCTCCACTGTGTTCATCTGGAGCTTTGGGTTATTTTGGAGGATGTATTATGTGGGTCTCTGAGGAGGAATGACAGAGAGCTTGTCCAGCCTGTGAAATCAAGTGTGCTGTATAGATCCTCAGTGAGGTGGAAGGTCAACCGGGCAAATCCATGCCCAGAGTAAAGCATTGCAAAGGCCTATCGGGTCAGACCTGGATGCTGTATGGCCCAGCTGGCTTGGTGACAATCCTGTGCTAGCACAGCAGGAGTCTGTCAGGGTCCAGCTGGGCTGGTGCATGATCATCACAGAGTCTCTGTGCTTCTCTTGCTTACCCTGGCCTACGAGGGGTAGCCTTGGTTCGTCACACTGTTGGCAGCAATGTGCCTGCCTGAGGATGCTGCTGGCTGGCCAGCCTTGAGCTCTAGAATTTGTCCTCCAGAAAAGAGTCTGGATAATCTAATCTCAAAAAGTCCCTGGCTTGTTGTTACAGCTAAAATACGTCCTGTTGTTAGTTAGTATCCTGCATATTTTGCAGTGCTACCTGAAAGCCACAGTGTGGATCTGCACCTTCATGTTGCATGTTGCTTGGACAACAGAGGTTCTTGTATTTCAGTTTCAGTCAGATCAGTCTTATCTTAAATGCACAGAGATGAAAAGTACATAAATATATCATTAAATACTGATTTGCTGGTTTGCTCTTTGCTCCCTCATAATGACTGGGGATGCTGTGAAGGCAGCATCTGTGCTCTTTGCGTGTAGAAAAGTCTTTTTATCACACAGCAGAGTCTCTTCCAGACCATTAAATAATGTCTCTGATACCTGAGTAATCATTTACCCACATACCTGGTTGAGATGTGTGCAAAGGTGAGTGAATGTCTTTTGGTCTTTGGGTTCTTTAGTAAGCAAAAGCTGTCCCAAGCTAGACTGGCCAGTCCCTTCCTTTGCTGAACATCTCTAATTAAGGGCAGTGGTTAAATTGGGAGCAGACATTAACAGCTCTTTTTCTTCTAGGTTTCCATTCTACTATGAACTCAAAATAGCTTTTGTAGCTTGGCTGCTGTCTCCATACACAAAAGGCTCCAGCCTCCTGTACAGGAAATTTGTTCATCCAACACTGTCTTCAAAAGAAAAGGTAATCACAGGTGCCTGGGTCCTCTCTGGGTGGAGCAGATCTACAGCGTGTTTACTCCAGTCTTCATATCACTTGTTTTCATTGAAGGACTAGGAGTTGCTGATTCTCTTCCCTTGTCATTTGATCATCTCCTTTTAGTTGGTGTTTTTGTCCTTTGTGGTTGTTGTGTTTTTAAATACTGGCATCTGTTCAGCGCACTCATGCGTATTAACTCATCTTTGTGCACTTGAGAAGTTGGGAGGGAGGGGGATAAAAATACCTCCTGAGCTGCTTTGCACGTACTGGCTGGGTATAGCTGGAGTGCTGTGTTGTGGCTGGATATAACACTTAGAGAAACAGGGTCTGGCAGCCAGGGCTCCTTAACTTTGTTCCCCACTCTGCCTAAAACATTATACAGCAATGAGACAAATAGCTAAGCCTGTCTGAAAGGGGCTTAGTAAGCACTTGCCTGGCTGGGAGATGTATAGCGTGCTGAAGTGAGGCATGTAGCATGTTGAGGTCCTAGATTGAGAAATATCTTACTCAAATTCATGATGCTAATTTCCAGGGGGGACACTATGGCTTGGATCATTTGCCTGCCTAGGAGGTTCCTCTGTTTGTGAATGGGACATTGTCAGGCAGATCCCTTTGGCTCACATAGATACATGGGCCATGAATAGCTACCAGTCACATATCAACATGCAAACTACTGAGAAGGGAATAACTCTTTCCCACATTGGCAACTATGGAAGTGAAAGATCTCTGTTTAGTCACAGGCAGTGCATGAACAGTTGTATCTCAGTCCTGTCCAAGAGGGACAGTGGAGATCAGTCCCCTCTCTCTCTGCTTCCTGGGAACTTCTGCTTATGCTTCTTAGAAGTAGTGTGCATGCATTTTGGGTTTCCACTCTATCTGCTAGGAGTAGGGAGAGAATTACTACACAGCCAGCAGCTTCTCACAGCCTCCAGTCCCTACTAACCCAGCACATCCAGTAGCTGAGCACTGGAAGTCATTGTCATCTATTATCATCCAGGCCCCTGTGTCTTGAGGGAGGGAGGGTGAGGGGAAGGACTTTCATAACGAATTCACTGTTTATTGAGCAGCATCAAAGTCCAGAATCTCTGGACCTACCAATTCAACGGGCATGTTGAAGCCGGACACTGCAGTGATGTGCAGAGATATCTCAGATACTTCTGAGACCACCGCTCCTGGATCCAGGGCAGTACAAGCTGCAGCTGTCCAGTGTCATAATATGATTCTTTTTAACTATGGGGCAATCCAGTTTGTCCTTAAAGTCCATAGATTTCATATGGCTCCTGACACAGCCTGGTCCATTCTGTCCAGGTGGATGTGTCTGTCTTGCTTCCAGGACCTACTGGTGGTGGTTGCACAGTGCAAGTCTATCCCATGTTTGGGTGCCAATGTTCCATTCACAGAATAAAGAGATCCTAAAGTCTGCAATGGGAGTTGCTGCTCTCCTGCAAACCTTTCCTCTTGTATACATTGGCTGTGAACTCCTCTTCAGCTATGGTGGAGGAAGTGGTGCATAACTGCCTGTCCCTGCCAAGAGTTTAAGGCTGGGAGCGCTCTGAACTTGTCCTTCTTCTGCTTTTTTTTGTTTGTTTGTTTTGTTGTCTGCTGTGACAGGAGATCGATGACTGCCTCGTCCAGGCAAAAGACCGGAGCTACGATGCCCTTGTGCACTTTGGGAAGCGGGGGCTGAACGTTGCAGCCACAGCAGCCGTCATGGCAGCTTCAAAGGTAAAGGTGTGGGTCAGGATAGTGAATCATTGGCATCTCATCTGTATCCATCGCCAACAGCAGCCACTGCGTGGAGGGGGAGAGATGGTAGGGGTAGGGATTCTCTCACTGATTTTTGATCATACTTCCCAATCTCCCATTCACCAGCCATGCGGGTGCCTGTACGTGTGGTGCATAGAGAACCCATAGGAGGTTGGAAATGAAGGATTAAGACTAGGGTCTGCCTCAGGCCTCTGTTGAATTTTGTATTTCTCATCGGTACCCAGGGAAAGGCCATTTGCACCCCAGCTTTTCAATTGTTACGCTGAATTTTTGAGAAGTCTGGTGGACCTAGTGATCTATAGTTTGGGTGCTGACAGAAAGCAAATGTGATCTGAAGTTTGTGAAGGCTAAAAGTTCATCCACAAGACTTACGCATAACATACCTGGTGTTTAATTCTCTGGATTCATGTTTATGTAAGAGTGAATGGAAAGTGGCATTAGTTGCTTTTGGAGAATGAGTAGATATTGGATGAGTTGTCTCATCTGAGGAGGTATATCCTATACTCTGTTCCTGGCTTAGAGCCAGAACCAGAAAATAGCTGTTATCTCTGTTTCTTTGATTGCATAAAAGCTGCAAGGACTTGATAACTGCATTTTGTGATCCTGCTCTCTGGCCATGGATTATCATGATTTAGGGCAAATGTGCATAGTGACTGCATCCTTGTGTTTTGGGGGCAAGACTTGTATAACAGATACATCTTTCATGCAGTCAGATACAATGCCTCTTGCAAAAGGATAGTAGATACATACAGGCAAGGTGGGTACTGGTATTAGGAAAAACGTGTGAATGGGTGTTGAAGGAAATTATTTTCCTCTGTCAAATGCTTTTCATATAACTTCAGGCACATCATCTTAGTATGTCTTGGCCTCACCTTCTCTAAAAATGCATAATACATCCTTAGGAGGCCAAATACCATGAAGTCTATAAAGCATGTTGAATGCAAGGTATTATAGTGGGGGTACCCTGAGAGGTGCCGTACACATGTAGGACCACAAGGATTTGCAAAAGCTATATCCTGTTCCAATGAAAAGACTTCCCCTTTGCCTGCCAAGCATTGTGCAGTCTGAGACTGTCAAGCCTGGCTCCGTTCCTCTTCTGAACTGTAGCTCTTCAGTGGGGAGCCCCTGCTAACCCAGGGACTGCTGACTAATCCAAACCTGGACTGAAACCTGGGATAAACTTGAAGTTAAGGCAAAGCTGTGTGTTATATGCCCAGTGAAACAACCTTTGTGTGATGCCTCCATGACACTTAACACATTTAGCACTGCTGTGTATCCCAAAGAAGTCTCACCATGAACATAAATAGGCTCCAGGGATGCTTGTTCTGCAGCACTGGGCTTTGCTCTGAGCCTCTTCCTACAATGTGCTGCAGACTCTCTGTGCTAGAGCTGTTTTTAGGACCGAGTGAGAAACTATGTGTGAATCCCAAAGAAACTCTTGATTCCTGTTTGGGTAGCTCCTGAGTATGAGAAGCTCGACAGTAGCCCAGACCCACAGTGTCAACCTGTTCATCTCAGGGCTGCAACAGTGTCTTAATCAGCTCTTCAACCTGAATGAACACTCAGCACCACAGTTTTTCTTCCCACTGGGCTGCTTTTGTGGTGTTTTTCTTAAGAATCTCACTGCCTTGAAAAGTGGCTCCAGTGGCAATGGGAAGCTGGGTAGAAAGAAGAGTATTTAGGGTACAAGGAAGCCATTGTTTTGTATGAGTTAATGAAGCGCCCCATTCAGTCCTGGAAGAAAGCAACTCTGACTTGTGTGATATTGTTGCATGGCACATCTGCCAGCCTAACTTGAGAGAAAACAGTTAAGAGTCCTTCCTGCATGGTACTTTGGGGAGGTGGAAAATGATCTGTTGATATGATTGAGTTGTTATTGGATTGATTGATTTTTTTAAAATTTTTTTTGTAATAACAAAGCAAGGACTGTTCATGTTTTTGCATCAACCTTGACATTTAAATTACTCTGAATATGTGAGCAAAAACAGGACTCCTGGCTTCCTTCACCACTTCGGCATGTGGCCTCCAGCAAGTTGTTTGCTTCTGCGTGCCTCAGGGTGCAACTCCAAGAGACAGGGTGAGCTGAGCTGACAGATCTCTTCCTCCAAAACGGGGTAATGCTCCTGCCCCCAGTGGTTTACTGTGCACGAGCTCTTTGGACCTCGCCAGGTTATCTCTCATCTATCAGAAAGCTAATCCAGAAAGAGGAAAAAAGGGAATACTGTTTTTTGAGCCCATAAATGTGTCTCAAATGCCGGAGCCAGCACAAGGGAAAGGACAGAACTGCATTGTGAGGAGTATGGCTGGAGGAAAGGAAAGTAAGATCTTCCCTTCATGTTTGTGGAAAGCAGACAGATTAGCTCTGCTGCTTATGGGACCATACCCTTAATACATTTACAGTCTTCATGGTGTAACAGTCACTAATGGTTAAAGCAGGTTCTGTTCCTCCCCATCTCGGACTGAATTTGCTGTCTTTCAGGTAGGGACAGTTGAACAGCTGTGATCTACAGCCTGATGTGTTGCAGTACAGAAGTGCTGAGCTGGGGTTCCTCAGGTATTCAGGAGGGGGAAGTGTGATGAGTTGAGTGTAGATGTGTCTCCACTTAGCTCTCCCTGCTGCTGTGAAGGGAGCTGTTGCCAAGAGCTGATGGATACAAGCAGGTATGGGTGGTAACACCTTCTGTTGCCCTGGTTTTTAGCTGCTGTTAAATGTATGTCAACGCCCTTACTTGCTCACTTGAGAAGGAGGTATAACAGAGCTAGATTATCCTGCGTGAGAGGAGTTTAAATGGCTAATTATCTGGAAAACACTTTGAGCTGACAGATGCCAGACCAGACTGCAGTGCTGTCCTTAGGGGGAAGTTTCCAGGGAGGGAGGAAAGAGAATACTATTTCTAAAGTTTATCTTGGCTTTCCCAATGCGAAGGTTTAAGGGCATCCAGCTATCCTGTGATAAGTGTTGAGTATAGATGGGAAAGTGAGTGAGTCCTGAACAGGTTAATCGGGTTTCAGCCTTTAACGGATCGTGTTAAAATTGGAACCTATAGTGACAACCATATATTCAGAAGCACTGAGCTCCTGCAGCTCCCATGGAAAATGTGCCTTCTACCAGCAAGTACATCTGAGGATGTGTCTTATTTCCTGCTTCACTTGGATTAATGGGCAAGGAAAATATGCTTTTATATTAGGAAATGGACCCTCAGACTTTGCAAATCAGCATCGTCTGGTGGCAAATACACAGTGAGCTGCTGGGTTGAAAGTATACTCTGTGCAGACCTATTTTCAGTAAATTAGCTTAAATCTAAAGGCTCTTGTACTTGCAGACATGTCTCCCACTGTGCATAGCCTTGTCCTCTCCTGTTTCTCTGAGCTGTGGTAACTGATCTTCTTGTGCTCCCACAGGATCCGTCATGATCTTTTGTCATTCGTGACAAGATCTTTCGGCAAGGCCCATCTCTTCATTCTTTATCCATCATGCAGCTCAATGTGGCTGTCTCTCTGATTACTGTTTGTGTGTGACAGGCTGCTACTTATATATTTACCACAGGCTAAGATGCTGCAAGCTGTGCACAGCCACACATTCCTTGTCTCTGATCCCCTGACCCTTTTCCCTTTCTGTCTTAAGTAGCCTACAGTTTTAGTTAGCCAAGTGCAGGCTTGTCTCTCTTCCCCTTCCTTCTGCTCCCTTACCCTGCTCCGTTTTGTTCTGAAGCCACAGTTTTGCTGACACTGGCACAAACCTGTGCCAACTCATTTTACAGACTGAGGAGCTGTCAGTGTCCCAAGTACCCCAAGTCTACCCACTTGGCTCTCACTTCGGTGTTCTCTCTCTCCGCAGAGTCTATTTTTGATGCTCTCTAAGTAGACAGAGTGTTGGACATCTGGTCTTATTACCCCAGCTAGGTGCTCAACACCGATCTTTTCCCTGCCCCCAGCAGCTTGTGTCCATACCAAGGAGCATAATCTCATTTGGGGCTCTGTAATCCTGTCCTCATTGCTTGGTCACTCTGTCACATGCTGTGATTTCAAGCAGGTCAGTCCTAAGTGGCAGGATTAGATGGTTGGGCAGTAAATCCTGTTGCTCTTTGTGTGGTTTCAATTAGTTCCAAATAGTTCAGCCATTCCTGCTCCCGAAGGGCCCTGGGCACTGACCGCCACCTTCTTTCCAGCTCATCTCGGGGGAGGAGAGGAGAAGCAGAAAAGGAGCCTGCTTTTGGTCCACAGCAGGAGGGAGCAGCAGCAAGGTAGTGGGGCAGGTGCAAGGCCTTGGCTGGGCAGTGGAGCTGTCGGGTGGAGGCCTAGGCAGAAATGGGCTTTTCATGGGCACCAGTCATGTTGCTAATGTAAGCAGCTGGGACACGTGTGGCTGCAGTGAGGAGAGGTACCAATGGCTTGGAGGCAGCACCAGCCTCCTGCAGCACACCTGTGTGTACTCCCTCACTGTCACCATCTCCCAGCACTTTCTCATCCTCCACCTGTCACCCTGAGCCTCTCACCACCTGCTGCTTTGCCCTGTCCCCAATCCCCAACCCTTGTACTCCCTGCTTCTCTTCCCAACACCCAGCCCAGTCCTGCCTTTGCATCCTTTCTCTACAACCCTTCCATCACCAGTTTTACACTCTCCCCCAGCTCTCTGACCCTCTTCTTTAAGCTCCTGGGTTTCCCAGATCCTGTTTGCATGTATCCTTATCCCTCACCCTGAACAAACCAATTCTTCCAAACAGGCCAATGTTTTTCCCCACCCCCAAAACAAATCCTGCTCCCAACCACTTAACCATCCCCAAGTGGCAGCCTCAACTCTGCTCTGCAAAGGAGAGCTGCAGAAAACATCTCGCAGCCAACAGGTCATCGTAACCCAGAGGTTTCTGATAATGTACCTTCCTCTGCCCTTCTGCCCTCCTGTGTGCAGGGCAGGGACTGTTTGCACAGTGGCCCATTGTGTGCCCCTTGGTACGGCACGCCTTTAGGAAGGGGAGTGGGGCACAGTATGCTGCTGGCAGTGGGCACAGTGCCTTGTCAGGAGATGATAAATGAGGTGGAGGGAGCAAGCATGCATGACTGGTGTCGGTGAAAAGCCTGTTTGTGCCTAATAAGTCTGAGAAACAGCCCAGGAGCCTTTCATGCGTGGGGAAGTATGGCTTGCGGTGCTGCCAGAGCTTGCCATCACTCTGGTTATCAGTTAAAGGAACCAGGCATGCAGAGAGAAAGCAGGAGAGCTTCAGGATGTGCATCCTCCTCCTTAACGTTCAGGAGTGCAACGTCAGCAGTTCCCAAAGTGCTTCAGCTGGCAACCACTTGTCTGGTCTGGCATCATCACTTCCATTTGCACCTTTGGGCCCATCGCTCCCTGGAGGGCTGCAGCTCTGCTACTTTAGGGTCCCTTAGCCCAAGAAATGTATTGGGAAGTTTCCCAGTACATTTGCTGGTTTTTAAACCAGAGCATTGGAAGATAAATGCTGATTATGATTTAGATTTTATCCTCTCTAGTCAAACAGCATATTTTCATTCATTTCTAGTATCTGGCTGCTATAGCCAGAGCAACTGCCTAAAAGTCAAAATGTAGATTCCTAATTTTCCATGAGAGCTGAGGCCTATTTACTATGGGAATTTGGAGAAAAAATGTGTGTGGGAGAGAGATACTGCCTTTGTGGCATGATAGTGGAGAATGTACTTTTACTTGAATTGGGAAAGAGGGAGGCAGGGCATGGGGAGCATCCTTCCCTTTAGGATGCTGGATAAAGCCTCTTTGTAATGATGAGATCCCACTGCTCGGAGGGAGACTGTTTCTTTGCTTACCAAATGTTATCAGCGAACAGTTCTGTACAGTCTGCTTAGTACAGTACTTGTAGCGGCCACGTTGTGTGCCCTAGTCTGTAACACAGTCAAGAGCTGCAGAGGTGAGTACGCAGTTTGAGAAACTTTTGGGGACCCTTAGTGTTATCTCAGAAGGGCTGAGCATGCTGCTTTTGAAAGTAGCTTCCTTTGAAGGATCTTCATTTGGGATCCAAAATCAAAGATCTCATGGCTGAGCTATGTTACACCAATAAAGAGGAACAACGAATGGATTCCTTGAAACATATATGTATATTTTGAGAACTGTTCCTGTCATGGTGTGATGTGTCTTTCATTCTTAAGTCTCTGAAAATCTGTTTTTCTTAAATCAATAAAAACCCAGCACTGTTTGAGTAGCTGTTTCCAGTTTATCTCTCTTGCTGGCACTTTTGTTGGTGACTCTGAGAAGCAGATGATAGCCAGTCAATGCACAGGATGGCAGAACCAAACAATAAATTTATACAGAGAGACCAGGCTGGGAGAGACAGTAACAAACAGTTCCCAGGAGAGGAAGTGAACTGCACAAACAAAAAGGGTGGATGAAATTGAGTTTCCACCATCAACATTAACGTCAGCTGGTTTCCCTTTGAGTCTGTAGTACTGTCTGATGTCTTCAGACAGGGTAGCTGTTCCAGGCTAGGCACGGCACGCAGGCCCTGGCCATAAGGATATTGCTTGTACAGTATTTGTGTTCATATGTTGGCAGAAGCAATTTCCTCCTTCACTCAGGCCTGCGCTCAGAGCATAAAGCCGGTGGTTTTGCCCTTAGCGGGACTTGCCTGCAGCCAGACATGATGACCTTCTGTGTGCAAACTCTCACTCACTGCTGTGAGTAATTCCCCAGCATTACCCTACTTCTCAGAAGACCTGTCCATCACCAGGACTAAAATGACTGCTACGTGTTCGTCACCTAATTGTGTACCTAAATTAGTCATAAATGTACTTTGTTCTTAATGATCTTAAGTCTGGATTACAGAGGTGGCCAGACACTGGGCTTTTTTTTTTCCAGAGGGAAGCATCGATCAAGTGCAAGGAGTGGAGTGTCAGCCTGTTTTGTTTATAATTTACTTTACTCTTTAAACACACTTGCTAGGTAACACCCTGTCAGATGGGGTTATGGAGTGGTTTCTCCATCTCTCTGGGAAAGCTGAGGAAGGGAGAACCTGCGTTCAAAGGTGTAGCCCACAGGTTGGTGTCCCTGCTTTTTGTGTGTGTGTGAGTCCCTGTGAGTGTCATGCTCATGTCTTGCCTGGATTAATTATGCTTCAAATAGACCTTATTCTCAAAGCTTTTATGTATATTGCCACAATGGCTCTCTTTTTTCCCTTGCTAGGTCTCTCAGCTACTTCATTTACACTTGTATTGGGACCAGAAAAAAGGGCAGGTAATCTGCTGAGTGCTTATACTAACCCCTAGCTAATGTCTGCCTCCCCATTAGACTAGTTTGAACTGTTTTCAGCTAAGATTTGTCTGAGGCCAGATGCTGTCTGCTCCGCTTCCAGTGTGTAGATCCTGCGTGCTGAGCTCTAAAAGCCTGTCTTTGATCTCATCAGCGAAATGCCTTCCAAGTCCTCTGCTGGCAATCTGAGCGACTCCAGCAGCCAGGCAGGGAGTTTTGTATGTGGAAAGCCCATCTAACTCAGGTTGTTGCTACTGCATTGGCCAAGCTGCTGTGTTTGCTGTTGTTTTCTTGCTAATGAATAAAGGCAGCCTCTCTCCCACTGCTCTGATCCCATCAGGATGGTTGGGGTTGCAGGGGAGCTAGCAAGGCCAGGACTTGGTTCAGAAGTGAAGATGCATTTCTGCAAGTATTTTCTGATAGGTGTGGTTGGGGAAGTCCTGCTGACACCATAGCAATAACTGACAACCTAGGAACATGTGCTACACCTTGTAGTGAATATTTGCAGGATGGAGGCTGTAACATGCATGTGTGGAGGAGAACTGCTAACGAAAGTTACAGCAAAAATAGAGGAGAACATTAACAGGTTTAGTATTGTGCTGGAAGTGTGGTGAACGTGACTTAGTGTTCCCTTGCCTGACTATTAACTGCTGATCCTAAGATGGAAAAGGCCAGACAGTGCCATCCTGTATTAACACTGAGTGTATTAAAAACATCTCTTTTATTATTTCAAATTTTATGGTTCCTGATTTGTGTCATTTCACCATGCTGTGAATGGAGTATTTTTAATGAATAGTTCCATTGGCTGTAAACCCAGTTTTTCCAGACTCCTAAATCCATCTTTCTTTAAAAAGTTTTAGTTCAAATGTGAATGCAGAAGTTAATTATAGAGAGGCAATGTAATGAAGACAATTCCAGCTATTTCTGATGGGAGTGCCTTTTACAGTGCCTGACAAAATAATGACTTCAGATTTTGGAAAGGAACAAGTTTTCTGGTTCTTCCAAGCAAATATTGGTTGCATTGGTGTTTGTGCTCTGGGCCCACAGAGGTTAATGTTCATTTCTGGAGATGAAGATGTCTGCAATATTTAGAAGAAGGTAGCGTGCAGGTTAGCTGTCTTTGAAAGCTCAGTATTTTGATACTGTTTTATATCTCTTTAAAGCAAAAATAAGGAGAGAATGTGCTAAATGTGGGGAAGTAAGGTATGTCTATACTACAGTTGCAATTTTGACCAAAGTGGGTGGAGATGTACCTAAATTAATTTTAGATTAATTACTGTGCCACATGGATGAGAGCTTTAACTTCCCTTAGAATCACAGACAGCCTTAAATGTCTGTGGGTGATGCCCTAATACAATTGGTAGTGTCATGAATCTAAACAAGGTTGATATCAAGTGATAGCAGTTACTGGAAAGTGATCTTACTTTGCCCTTTTTAGTTATTTGTCTTTTGTCTCACTCAGTAGCACCAAGCCCTGCCCCAGCCTGGCCCTTCTCTGCCCCCATGAAGAGAGAACTGTTCTATGGATGGACCTAGCGAGGGTCCTGGGAGCAGGTGAAAGAAGCCTGAAGAGGTCTGCTTTCAGCTTGTGCTGTACCTTCACCTATGGGGTGAACTTTCCGAGGGTCAGGAAGATCAGATTAATTTGGGAGCAGGTACACTACAGTGAGCAGGGAACAGAGACAAACTTGCTCCCATTTTTTTGCCACCAAAACTTCAACATCTAGCAAAATCACTGTCTGCTGGATCAGAAGTGTCATGTTTATGGGGACAATGTGTGTGCTAGAAGGAGCTGGATGAGGTAGAAGTTGAGCCTAGGCAGGCAGTCTTGTGCCCAGGAGGGTAGGGCTCAGTCTTCCAGCATCACTTCATGCTTGTGTCCTCTTCCACGGGATGAAGTCCCCAAAATACAGGTCCCACACTGCCAGCACAATCATTCTGATAGGGCAGTTGGTGCTCAGTGAGAGGAGAGAGAGAGAGATGGTGTTATCCATAGTCCCACAGCCCTCCCAGTCCACATTTTCAAAAGGCTGTATGATACCACCGTGCTGTTTTTCTGTTGACATGCTGCAATGTTGCTATCACAGCTACTGTCATGATATTACTGTTGTTGTGCTCTGTAGGATAAAACTAATTCAGATGTGTGTGGGCATGCTGCAAACATGCCTCTGGCCTGCAGTGTAGACATAGCTTCAGGAGGACCTGGATCTTCCCTCTGTCGACACACGGTGTGCTGAAATTCCTAGGACATCTCCTGTGTCTGTAGCAGTTGGAAAAGCATCTGTATGATCATGGCCAAGATGGTAAACAAAAATCCCCAAAACAGCTGCTCTTCATCTTCTACATGATTGTTTTAACCAACCACGGCCCAAGATGCGTGCTGTGCTAAATCTATTCTGTTCTGAAATACAGGTGTTAACTTGTTTTTTTCTTTTGTTAATAAATGGTAAGTCTTATTGTGGAATAATAAGTGTTACAACTGAATAAAGCCTTTATTGCTAACATATAACTACAGCAGTGCAAACCCTCACGGTGCTGACTTTTCAAATGTTTGTGATTTCATGTAGAGCAGCTGCTTATCTGCTGGGGATATTAAGGTTGGTAATAACAGTTTCCATTTTACTCTGAAACCATCTTCATTCTGTTGTAATCATAATTTCTGCCATGTTTCTATTTGGGGTCAGGTAGATATATGGCAACTAGGAAAGAATTGTGAGGGTTATGTTGTGTCCTAGGAGCAATTAAATGAAGTCTATCCCTACAAGGACTGAAGGTGCAAAAATTTGAAAGAAAATAAATGGGAAGTCAGCAGGCTTTCACACATGTTGAGTGTCCTCACTCAGCCTGAGCCTTTGCTGTCCCTGTCATTTCTGAGGTTTGGACAAACTGTTTCCCAGAAGGGTAGGAACAGTAATATTTTACTATTTGCGTGATGAGCAACCATTATCTTTGCTGTTATAAACTCAGGTGAAATTAAAGCAAAGATCAAGAAAAGACAATTTTTAAAATTTTTTCCTGGATAGAGTCGAGGTTGTTTAGCACAACTGCTGTGACTGTGTGTTTAAGGCTGCGGTTGTGTACATCATATGTTAATGTAACAGACCCACAGAAGAAAGGCATGTACCAGGTCCTTGTTTCGAAGCCTTTGGTTGTTACATGCTGCTATATACAAGTTGTAATGTAAGAGTGTTAACGTATCTTGTTAATTTTCAATGCAAAAGGGTGCGTTAACATTATCTTCCCTGCCAGGCTGGTCTGATACGTGAATCTCATCTCTAATCTGACTCATGTCCACACACATAAACTGCTCACTGGAGTGCAGTGGTATTTGGGTTAGCTGGCTGAACAGAGCTGCTGGGAGGAGGCTGAAAGCTTGAGCGCTGCTGATACTTGAGCCCGGTGGTACAGGAGGAATACAGCACTCAGGTTACAGCAGCGCAGCAGTTGCTAACACTCTGGCTTTACTGGTCCAGTCATTTTGTAACAACAAAATATTATTTAGTGGTCTGATTGCTCTCAGCTTGCTCTCGCTAGGGATCTGTCTGTTGTAGCCAGACTGCAGGGTAGGATGGCCTGTGTTAGCTTTAAACCAGTTACTGAAAACAGGGTGGCTGTGCAGGACTTCAGTGCAAGCTGCAAAACCCATCCAGAGCTGCACTGCACTGAGCTCTGCACAGCAGAGATCACACCCAGCTAACCAGCCGTGCAAGGGGATTTCAGTATCCAGCCCAGTGACAGTTGCAGTTGTAGACCGCAGGGTAAATGTATCTTAGACTGGCCTCAGAGGAATAACAAAAGATGTCTCTTGGAGTGAGAACATGTCCCAAGAGTCACTCAACCACTGACAGGAGTGGCCAAAATTCAGGCATCAACTCTTGTGGCAGGTCAGAGAGTGAGGTGGCAGAGGTGAGATTTTAACAGAACATCAGCTCTAGGTACTCTGCTGCCGAGCATATAAAATCAGCAAAATAAAATGTCTTGATATACAAGCAAAACAGCTGCATCCATTTAAAATACTTTTAAAATTAGAACAGGGTAATAAGGAAGAGCATGGTGGGTGTGTGGAGAGTTCTCTGTAACCCTGCAGACAAGCTAAATGCAAAATGCTGCCAAACACAGCATACATAGAGAGATCTTAAGAAACCGAAGGTTCAGTAAAAATAAAGAGAAAAATCCCGGTGCAGCTTCCTGGCTAGCTTCACCCAGTGTCTCTGCCCTACAAAGGATGGTTCAATTTTATTTTTCTTAGATGATGCATATTTCTGCTGATGATGCCTTGGGACAGCATTGAAGAAGTTACCATCATGTGCTGTTTGTTTCTTGTTGGTGCAGAACCATGCTGTAGTCAGGATGTACAGCCTGCATGTGGTCCAACTGATATGTGACGGAGTTAAGAAGGAAGTTTGAACCCATTTTTCTTCTATGAAAGCTTCAGGATGAAAAGTTGGGAGATCACTGGTCTAACAGTTTTCTTGAATGTGGAAAGTGCAGGCTGTCACAGCGACTGTAGTTATAAGCACACAATGCTTTGTCTGCTTACAGTCCCTTCACCTCAGTCGAAGCATCCATTGACTTTTTCCTAATTTACACTAGCAGAAATAATTTTAGAATCAGCCTCTATGCATTTATTTCAGTATTTTTTTCAAGACTGTATGGTATGAAGTATCTTTCAGACCCTACCGCCCTCAACAAAATATTAAAATCTAAATGTACTTTTTATCAGTTACGCTATTTATATTCTGAATGTCACTTAATGTAGCCAACAGAAAAGGACAGATAAGTTCTGTATTGATTGTATTTTCTGGTATTCTTACTTTATGACAGTAGTGTAGTATGAGGGTTACACAATTCAGAAAGAGGTATACTTGTAGTCAACGTTTTGATGGGATGTAGTTTTAATGAAAGGTGTCTTCTAACCAACCTGTCCTTTGCAAAGAACAGCTATGTTCCTTTCACCGAGGAATATGTTTGTTGCCTGATTGAGAGCTAGTCTAAAAAGAAAGAAAAATATTGTGTTAGTTTATTTCTTCCTTAAGCTGCATTAAATATTTATTTGCATTTCACAAAAACTTTTTATTGCTTTAAAATTTAAAATCTTCTGTGCTCTGGAAATTCTGCGAACAGCTGGGTGAATATCATCATAGATGATTAACTTTAAAAGGGAGTTATTTTGATGCAGACTATTTAATTGTGTTTCTGAAGCCAAGCACCTGTTTGACTCAGATCCTAGTGAAGAAAAGTAACAACTAGAAAGATACAACAACGTCCTGCTCCTTCAGATGTGGCCAAGGCTGCTCTGATCTCAAATGATTGCATTGAAGAATCAGAGATGCTCACCGTCAAAAGTTGGAATGACTTTGTGCATAGAACCAATCAAAAAGGAAGAGCAAAGAGAGGGAAATGATGCTTATAACAACTATTTTTTGTCCTCTCCAGGTTACTGGACCATGCAATTTTTTCTCTTCCTATTGTCCTGATGGATTTCAATGAGCTAGGAAGGAGAAAGGCTCAAAAAAGTGCTGTGGAATCTAACTTGTGTGTTATTTGCTTGCTTGTTTAACTAGGGACAAGGGGCCCTGTCTGAGAGACTAAGGAGCTTTAGCATGCAGGATCTCTCGACGATTCGTGGAGACAGCAGCAGCACTGTTCCTCCTTCGGTCACTGTACGAACAAGTAGCAAACAGAGCCAGCCAAAAACAGCCAGAAGTGCATCGGAAGGCACTGGCAGCTCAGGTAAGTGCCAGTGTTATTTTCAGTGTTGTGTTGTCTGGAATATCACGCAGTTGAATGAAGTAACGCAGTTGGCAGGAATATATAGAAACAGACATTGCAGGCAGCACATACCAGAATTCGCAGGACACAGACATGCTGTTGTGTCTCTTGGCACTTAAGAGAAAAAACAGTATCATCATTTGATGGTTACTATTCCTGGCTGGTACCAAGGACAGGACTTGAGCATGCAAGGGAGCAAGCATCAGTCCTTGCAACTTGAGCTGAAAGTTAGGCTCTGGACTAGGGGCTGTAAGCCATGGTGGATTTTCAACGAGAGGGCCTAATGGAGATGCAAAAAAAGGAGATAAAAATGCCCAGTAGTGGGCAAGGGTCATTGCTATCATCAATGCCCCCATATGGTGATACAGCCTCTCATGTCATCTAAACATAAATGCAAGTTCTAATGGATGTCTGGTTTGAATTAGGCCCACTTGTGCTTCTTCTAAACTGTACAGTAGCTGTTACAACACTTGACAGTTGTAGTTCAAGCACTTCATCACTAATGAAGCCTATCGAGAAATCCATCTAAAGCACCCCTAGAAGCAGAGACTGAGATCAGACAGCTGTTTACGACATGATGTCTGCATAAGCACTGGTATGGAAAACAAGTCTCTCTGAAGGGCAATAGTTTGTTTGCAAATTCTGAAAGAGCAAAGGGAAAAAACATCATGGTGGGAAGAAGATCCATTCCTGAGGATTTAGTTACAAAAATTTATTTCAAGCTTGGTTAAAGAAATCATTGTGAGCTCAGATCCAAAACATTTAATTGGAGATAGCTTTGCAGATCAGATGTCAAAAATTGAGACATGGAGGGTTATCCCAAGCAGGGGGTTCCTGATGACTTCAAGGATTCCTGTGCACCACCAGAGATCATGCAACTTGACTGCTGTGATGAGAAGTCACAGAAAGTTGCAGACCTGTTGTACTTGGTAGCTTGTGAAACATATGCTGGCAAGTTTGAAATTTATCAGTTTCAGCTTGTGTGTGTTGAAGTCTGTGCAAACATTCACTGTGTTTCAAGCCTGTGTAGATTGCTACCCCTTCTAGTTTGCTTTGAGTTTTGGAATGTATTAGAAATGTCTTGTCTTGTCCTTCCTAAAGAGTATCACTCAAGCCCTTTAGAAATTCTGAGAATTACAGCTGATAGACTTCTCTGATCATTTTTTTTAACATCATCTGTTGAATAAATTCTCTTTACAGGTAAACTGAAATAGCTAATGCTGGTGCACAGTGGTTTTGTTCTGACGTTTATGTGATGTGTTGTATATACTTCACTGGAAGTAATCAATTTGAAAGTAAAGTGTTCCCACACAGAACATAAAACTCTTACTCAAAAAAAAAAAAATCACATATCATTTAGACCAAAATAACAAATGGCAAAAGCACAATTTAATTCCATGTTCCATAGAGCAACCTTTGTAGTTTTGTTCTTAAAGCAGTGAACTCAGCTCACGTGGCCACAAACCTCTTGCCTTAACACACACAATTTTTTCGATTTTGATCTGGTTTCATGTCAGTACTGTACAAGCTTATCTCCAAATTAATCTATAGAAAAATGAACTGTTCATAAATTTTTCAGACTGAGCCTAGTGTTTATCACTAATTTTTGGTCTGACTAATTTGAGATTTTGTTTTTAATTCTTCTTTTAATGAAAACAACAGAAATTTTGAGGGCAAAATCTTCAGGGCCATATTCGGGGTGAGACGACACTCTTCTGGGCACACCAAGCCCAGACATGGTCCCATCACTCCACCTTCCATGTTTGTTTAGTTGGAGTGTTGCACATACCCAAGGGGCAGAGAGAATTTGCTGCTGCCTATCAGTGTGCCATATATACATGTAATATATATGTATGAATATGTGCACGAGCAGTCAGTACAGAAGAGCTGACACATGGCTCTTTTTCCTGTCCCAAAGCCCTCAGATAACACAGACATCCATGTCAGCGGTCCCCGCTGTCTCACAGAAACATTAGACTTCTTTTTTTATTCCTGCTTTAGACGTAATTGGACTTAGCCAGTCTGACATCAGAGGGAGTCGGCAAAAATACCCCAGACTGTCTGTTTGACATGAGGATGACTCAGACGAAGACCTCACCTTTCTTGTAAAAGGTCTTTCTCACCAGCTTTTAGAAACCCTGACAACAGCAGCTGGGGTACACGGAACGACTTTAAGAACATTAATAAAGAGCCTGGCTGGGACTGCACACATTGTACCCTGTATCAGAGTAGAAATCCTGCTTTTTGGAGACTTCTAGGGAAGGCTTGAAGGAACGGGTCCTGTGTCTGTAGAAGAAGCAGTGTGATGATTAGGAGGCAGGACTGTGAGTTAGGACACGTGAATTCACACCCTGCTTTATTGCAAAATACTGGTATGACCTAGAGTGTACCTTTGTTCCTCAGTGTGTCTGTAAAACAGAACAAATTGTACTTCCTGTGCCCTGGCGCTGAAAGTTGTACATGATAGAAGATGCTTGTGTATTTTAAGGTCAATATTTTAGATTTCTTATGTGGCTTTCTTGTACACTTATTCTCAGTGATTATAACATGTAAAATATCTGATCAGTGGAAAAGTCTTGTCTATGGATTGATCCCAATTTTGCAAGACGGTTTCTCTGTTTGTAGTAACAGTGCTTTACCTTGCCACTATACCATTCTATTACAGTCCTCTGCAAGTGCAGCTTTCAAAGTCACTGCCTGAATTTACAGCTGATCAGTAACTGTGGTAGGAACAGGAACCTGAAGTGTTACTTTGGATGCGTTGAGGAGTAGTGCTGCACGTGGGGTTTGCCTGTGGTCACTCGATCTGGCAAGTAATAAAGACCTGGACTTGGGAAGCAATCCTGAAAGTGGTGCAACTGCACTCCTAAGGCAGCAAACCCAGCCAGGAAAAACCAGGAGTTATTTTCTTATGCTGCCAGGTTTTCACAGCAAAACCTGCTGGTGTGTGGGGAGCTGCCCTGCTGCTCTTGGTCTCAGATTGTGGCAGTCCCCAAGCTGTGAGTGAATAGTGGGAGCGTGTCCTGGGGAAGGACTGCTCTAGCTTACCCTCTCGTTATACACTGCCCTTCATAGCTGCTGCCAGCTATTGCTGCCCAGACCTTTCATCTGAGCTGGCACTGCTGTTCTTAACTTGTTGAGTGCTCACTTCTATATTCACATGCCCATATTTTTTCTTATTGGTTAAATCAGCTTAAGAGGACTTGTGGGACCTAGAGTAAAGTAGTGCTTGATTCAGATTAAAAGTACTTTCTTTTACTGTTTTTGAGGGATTCTTTTCACCTCAGATCGATTTGCTGATCTGCCTTACGGGGAACCTCCAAAAGAACTGTTTTGGGAGAGCTTCAGGGCAGTATGTTATGAGATCAAGTGGCCAGGAACTGGAAGCTCCTCAAGCCAGCTTTGCTACTGAACAAATGGTGCATGGAAGCACACTCTTGCTTACAGCAGGGAGGCAAAGACAAGAGATGTCCCTTTAGTCCAAGGTTATAGGAGTTTAGATGGGTCTCATTCCCTGAGCAATGAAAACACAGCCAGATCTGGTGTGGAATTTGATGTTCCAATCTGTTCCAACCGTGTTGTGTGACTGTGTTTAAGAGCAGATATGATATCTGAAAGAAAGTGATTTGGAAAGATAGGGTGATGGACAGAGGTCTGCTGTCTTCCCTGTACAGATGAGACTGCTGAAACTCAAGTCTGTTGGTGTGAACCCCCTGTTTCCCCTGTGAGCACCAGGAGTGGTTCAGGTTCTGGTTTTGCATCTCTCAGGCATACTTCCAAGCCCACTTAGACCCATGGAAAGACTCTCCTGACATCAGTGGGCTTTGGCTCTGGCCAAAAGCTGGCTGCAGGACGATGCTGTGCTCAGGCTCTATTAAATAACCACTCTGTTTCATTTCCATTGTTTTTAAAATGTGGCTGGTGCTGGTTAGATGGATTTGTGACTCTCTGAATGCCCTCTTGACACAAAGCACTGCGTGAAGAGCTTGGCATTTAGTTAGTAACAACCACATGCAGACACAGCAAAAGTTTATTTTTGGCTTCTGAAGGGTGTCTTATGAGGCCAAGAAATAGAATATGCAAAAGCTGCTTTTGAGACACCCCTGCTTTTCCTCTACCTTTTGCCGTCTTTGGTGCCTGCTATACCCTGAGCAGTCTCACTTCTGTGGGCAGCTGCCCACTCGTGCGGGACTGCTCAGTGTATAGTGGGCTCCAGGTGTATTCACACCCATCCCACAGAAAAATCTTTCTCCTCCTCCTCACACCGCATCAAAAGCCACACGCAAACAACATGAAGGGGCAAAGGCTGCTTTTGCTGTGATTTATGCACAGCTGCCAATCCTGCACATAGCACATTACGTGAGGCATTGCCACTGCTCCTGTGAAGCACGTGCACAGCCTCTTTTGACGTACATTGAGGAAACACGATGATTGCCCTTCCTCCACGTAGCAGGCCCGCCACCTGTCCTCTTTATCTGATATTTTGCTTTGCTCTTAGTTCAGCATTTCTCGATTTAGTGTCCTGGCACCCTGATGGTAGCTTGTGGTATTTTAGCTTCGATGCATGTTCCAACCTGTGCTGCTTCCACAGGCAGAACTGCCCCTTTGGGAACTATAAATGGCTGCCCATCGTTATAGAAGACTGGATGCTCCAGAACAACATTTCTGAATATTTTTCAAGGCAATCCTGTTTTTCTGGCAAAAGTCCAGTAACAATCCACATACAGACATGTCTCTATTAACAGTGAGAGGCTTTTGCACTTTTTTGACCTTACAGTATTGCCTTAAAAGCATCCTTGACAGTGCAGACAAAACTTTTTCCCTTGTGATGGCTGGTGAGTGACAGATGTGACTTGAAAGGTGAGATGTTGGCCACTGTGTCACATAGATCAATTCCGTAACTGATGCAAACATGTCTCACTGTTGCTGATGTCAGTGGAAACCTCCAGTGTGGGCTGAGCACTGGAGGCCATCCTCGCTTTTGGGTGAGTGGGACATACCTCAGTGGCGGGAGATTTGCGTTGCATCACGGGACGGTCAGTGTCCAGAGCTGACACCGTCTGGGCCAAAGGATCACATATTACAGAGCCACCATGTGTGTTGCCCAGACCAAGTGCCCTTTCTGCTTCAGTTTACCCCAGGCAGAGATCATTCTCAGACAGAATGATTTCAAAGCAGAAATGTGCAGTGTGTTATCTCATACTCTCTACTCCTCTGTGCACGAGAGAGTCAAGGCTGTTTCTTGGTTTTGCACTTAAGTGCTGAAAGCTTTACAAGGGCAGCAGCAGCACTGGTTCATGTTGGTTTAAAATCACAGTGCCACTGTGAAAGAACTTTCAATGTTTGCAGCTGGATAACTTTAACCAAATAAATCACATAGAGCTCAAACCTTTTCTTCCTTCGAAAGCTTTTTTTATCTGGAGTTGTTGATGCTGCTGTGAGGGTTAAATTGGAAGGCTCAAACTGGAAATTATATCTGGAGTGTTTCTTGGAACACAAGCTGAAGCTGTAAAGGTCACACTTTTATGAACAGCTGTGAATCACCTGCATTTGCACTGAAGGGTGCAATGCAATTGCCTCGGTTGCTTTCAATTCTTACAGCAATTCCACCAAAATATAATTCCTGCAGGACTCTTCAGCATGTTCCTAATTTAGGAAGATCAGGGATCTGTGGATAGTTTTCCTTCAGAAGCTGCATGAATAGCTGCACCAGTGCTTGTAAAAGTCTAAATCTACTGAAAAAAAAAAATCCAGGCATGTAGCAATACGAGTCTCAGTATTGTGCCCTGTGTTTATTGTCATACAGCCTTTTGCACTGTGTTATCCATTGCTTATCCACGCTCCCAGGCTTCTCTAGTCAGAAGTTATTTTTGTTTAGTGATCTGAGAACAGAGCCAGGGAGCTGTACGTAATCCCGGCCTTAACACCCATTAGGCACGCAGCCTAGGGTGAGTCACGTTCCTGAGTCTGTGCTCCGTGCTGGTGAACAGAGACGGTTGTCTCTCTATGGACATGGGGACCATGAAGTACACCTCAAAATGATGCCAAGTGTTCTCTGAGAGATAGTAGCTTAGCCTGATGAGTTTCTAATGCTCAGCTCCTCTTTCAGTGTGCACGTGTTGCTCTGTATGCCGACGCCTCAGAGGTGAGTGCTGGATTTCCTGCGCCCTGATACCCACGCATCCCTTTTGGGCATGGCTGCCATCCCCAGCCTGGCTTGCTCTTGCCACTCTTACTCACTGGGTTTCCTAACACCAGGGGAACAAACCAGGGGAACGCCAGGCTGCAAGTGAGTTTGTGAGCTGTGCGTGTGCTGATGGCAAGTATTGCGGTGCTTCTCACCTTACTGACCTGTGTTACCTAAGGCTGGGGAGTGTTTCTCTGGAGAAAAGCCTCAGTCCTTTCTGTTCTAGAGGATGTGCCACTGTCCTTGCTGCACCAGTGGAACTCCTCAACCCCATACCTCGCAACACTAGTGTAAAACCACTGGGAACGCAGCAAGAGCAGGTGTCCCTCAGTCTTGGCCCTATTTTGCTCTCTTCCCTAAGGACTGGCATGTGTTTCTGTGTTGGTGGAGAGGACACTTGTGCTTGGGATGAGGAGGGTAAATAGCAAAGTCCAGTAGCAGAACCTGCTACAACAGAATAGGGTTGAATAGACTCTCCCTGCTTCAGGCTGTGTTAGAGCCATTTTTGAAAAACATCCCCTCTGTCCCCAGCATTTATTGTGCTTACAAACTTAGGAGTGTAGTGAATGGTTTAGCTGCCAGTGTTTTTTTCAGTGCTGTGCCAGTTAGCCTGGTTGCTAAGAGCTGAGCTGTGTGAGTTCTGTGTTTTGTCCGAGTGGCAGATGAAAGGAGGGGGAGGCCCCTGATTTGGGCATGCCAGAGGATGAGGCTGCGAAGCAGCTTGTCTAGGGAGAAAGAAGAAATCCAGACTGGCAGCATCTCATGTTGGTGGAAGAAAAAGACCTTTGTAACTCCTTCACTTCTCATCTCATGTGCTTTTTGTTTATTTTGCACACTGTGATCAGCCTCGGGATGGCAGCAAAGGGATGAAGGATCCCAGTGCTGCTACTGTGCTGCAGCCATCGCTGCTGGCTGTGTCACTTCCAGAGTGCTGTGCAGCCCTGTGCAGCATTAGTGCTCAGAGGCTGGTGATCCCAGCCTGATGCTGCCTCCTTGCACTCTGCGTAGGTGGCAAACCAACCCTATATTTGGTTTGTCACCCTTCCCTGTTGTCCCACGAGCCTGTTTGGGGTGAGTGTGCCACTGTGCAGAAGAATGAAGCCTGTTTAGGGCGGTATCTGTTTAAGTAATCATGAAACACTTGTATTCACAGTGCAATTTATTACCACCCTTCTAATTTTAACCTAAGCTCATTTTATGGATTTGACTTCAAAGTGTTATTTATAAAAAGAATCACTGAAGTGATCCTTAAGTGCTTAATAGTAATGAGTTAATCTTAGGAAAGTAATTTAATGATGCTAAAGCACTAATCAGTCCAATATGTTTACAAATTGGGCCCAAAGTCATGTTGAGCTGGTTTAAATTGTGTGCCCTGTCTTTCAGATTGGCTTCTCTTACTATTTTTTCCCCCTGACATAATCCAGTCCCTTGGACCATGTCAACAGGGATATGGTGAGGCTCTATCTCATAGAGGGTTCATTCTGCCTCCACAGGCTGCCCTTTCTCTGTCTCCAAGGCAATAGATGCATTAATGCACTCTCAGACAATGCCCTGCCGTTTAAAAAGCTCATTTGTCAATGCAGCTGTGGCAGCTTGGAGAGCTGACTACATAATGTGAACACATTTTCTCAGTGCCACAAAAAAGGGGAAGAAAGAAGTGAAGTTTGTTTAGCTAGGACTAAGTTGTCCTGAACTATTGGTACTTGTCTTTCCTTGATGCAAACTTCTGTGTAGACAGTCTCAGAGTAACAGTATTGGTAACAGTGCTCATTTCCAAAGAGTTTATAATCTAAATGGGCAGATAGTTAAGTCTTACCTCAAGCAGCAGTTACTAAAGGCTGGTGTAGAGCCATGATACAGCCTGTTTGGCAGGAGCAGTTGCTTTAATGCTCTTGCAGGTGAAACTCGATGTTTTTTCTCACTGCCTGACTCACAGAAACCCCCACAGCTCTCAGGAGAGCACAGGCTGGTGGGAGCAAAAGTCTGCCCGTCCTGTTCCCTAGGTGGTATCTTGAGAGAAGGTTTCAGGAGGATGTGGCATGCAGGTGCGATGGAACGTGCATTCATGCAGAGGCTGAAGGCCAGGCTGAGTGCAGCGTGAGCTCACCCTGTCCAGGAGCCGATCCGATCCGTCACTGTCAGTGGTGGGGGGCTCCTCTGCTGCTGAAGCTGTTTGCTTCACAAAAGAACTCTTTGCTGCCCAGTTGGCTCACTCCAGCCAGCCTGGCATTCTGCACATGACAAAACATTGACGCAATTGAGGACATTCATCCTCTTTGCTCTGGGCAGCTTCACTAAGTACAACAGTGTTTCATTAGATATACTCCAGCGTGTCTTCTTGACAGCTTCTGTGTCAGCTCTTCTTGCGCTTCTCCAGTGGCAGGCCTTTGCTGGCAAAACTGCTGTCAGGTCTTTACACAAGTTTCTGATTTATTGCTTCCATGTTCACAGCCTGTGGAAAGTCAGGCTGCAGCATTAAAAAACAACGGTACGATTATGTAAGAGTTCTCTTTCCCCTTCAGGAAGGATGGAGTGAAAATCTCCAGGGATATCTGTTTGTCTTTTGGCAGTGCCCGGTAAATGCTTAAACGCTGGTCAATATTAAACAAGCTTGCTTGGAACTGGCATTTAAGAAGTAACAAATATTGTGTTTGGTGGTATTCTTTCAACTAACGTCTCTTAGGTGCTGTTGCAAAGACCTGTGGTATGGTTGAGAGGGAGGAACAATTTTAATCCTTGCAGAGAATAAATATATCTAGCAGATATTAAAGAATCAGCTGTATATCAGGAGAACTGTTGTGGCTGCATGTATTTGAGGGGCATTTAATACTAAAAGGTGTGGATAATAAGGTGCTTTAGGCAATGTAAGTAACGTGCAAGGACATAAGTGATGAATGGGACTGGGTTTTGAGTGTGCACCGCAGGGTTGTGCGCCATAGCGGTGACTGATACAGTAATGTACGCCTTAAAAACTGCAGCTCAGCAGTGACTGATGGGCAGCCTAGCCAACATGGTCAGGGGTGGCAGCATAAAGCCAGCCCCTGAAGTTTTTCCAGTAAAATATATTGGATCTCTTCCTACAAGTGATTGTCACCCAGAAGACAAGGTGACAGGTCAAACACAATCAGTGGTACAGCTCAGCAAGGACCTTAATGGGACATTCATTTAAGTGTGTTTTAAGCAAATCACCTTATTGGCATATTAGATGTATCCAACCCCTTCTTTGTGGCATGCTACAAATTGCACGTGAGATTATTACAGTGGAAAGTGCTCTTAAAAAAATAATTGACTTTGCATAAGGGGGGCTGTTCATATATCTCTGAACTAATTCAATTAAGTGGTGTAGGTGGTTTCATTTTTGTTCTTAGCTAGTTTTGCTTCCAGCACTTGTGCTGGGGATTTACAGATTTTTTTTTTTTAACCTTTCTCTCATTGAGCTTAAAGAACAAACGACAACTTTCCGTTGCTCTAGGCATTTTGTTCCTTAAAACTTCCTTTTACTAAATGTTAAATCAGATTTTTACAGGCATGATTTGCATCACTTTGCAACACTACCTCTGAATGGCAATTTGTGAATTTCTCTGGGTATTTAAACCACTTTAGTAGTTATTTTGGTTATTTCTGGGAAAGAAAAATTTTCATAGAAAATTAGTAGGTCCTTTAGGTACAATTGCATTTACCAATAGAAGGTTAAAGCATTAATTGTTGTTTAACCACAGATATTATGAAAGAAAATATGAAGATTTCTGTGCTCTGAAACAATGTTCCTTCCCCCTCTACACCCAAATGTTTTCCCCTAACAGTTTATTCTTTCCTTTTCTCTATGTGAATGTTATGGGACTCTGATGTAAGTGTTACAGATTGCATGAGTTTTCTTCTGAGGTGTTTGGAATAGACTAGCACTTAACAACTTAATCATTTGTGGGATGTGTTTTCATTAACAGATGACTTTGATGATGTGATTAGACTTGTTTGCTTTGGTTGCACTTGACTTCAGCTTTGGAAAGGTCTGCCTCTGATTTGTGGCTCCTGAGCAGTGTGTGCCGGTGGAGTTGGCTGCTCCTAACTTCTTGGTTTGGCAATGAAAATTATTGGGAAACTACATGACTTTCATCAATGTCTTTTGGAAATGATGGCAAATTTGTCTTTGTTGCAGGGAAAAGAAGCTGATCGCCATCGTATAATAAATATCTTATCTCTTGCTCTTATTAAGTGGTGTGCAAACCTTCTCAAATGAATTATCCCCTGGAATGGCTTAGCTCTGGAGTGACTTTCTCTTTCACTACAATAATACAACAACTTTCTCCTGGTTTGTGTAGTCTCTGACTGTGCTTTTCCCCATTGCTCCCAAAGAATTACAGTGACAGGAGAAAGAAGTCTTGCCTGGGAAAATAAGGGGGGGCCAGCTTCTCTCAAAGGTACTGGGGTGCCGGATTCCCTCTAGAACTGTGTTTAAGTGTCCAAATTTTTCAGAGGATCTAGACCAAAGTCCTTTGCTCCTCTGTAATTAGAGTGGGCCAGGCTCTGACCTCTGTTGTACTCATGAAGATCCATAGGAGTTACTCTGGATTTAAACGGCGGCATAGATCAGAGCCTGAATCAAAGTGATTGCTGAAAAAAACAGCCTGCTACTGAATCCCATTTGTTGCTGTATAGAGTTTTGCTAGTGAGATTTTTTTAGCCCATGTAGAATCACAGAGATTAAAGATGACGATGATCTGGCCCTGTGTCCATGCTGGGTTGTTCCCTGTGGTGCTTTTCATAGCTTAGATCCCAGCCCTGTCTACTCTGACTTGGCACGTGCCCAGCTTCAGGGCTTCCCACACCATGTGTGGGTTGTATCGGTTCCCTTTGAGGGAATTAGGAGAGGATGATAGGAACTGGAATTAAAGGGTCTGTTTCCTTAGGCCATTTACAGTCAGATTCTGCCTTGCCTTAGTGAAGAGAGGATTGTAATCTGGTCTGGATACTGAAAAGATATTTGCAAGAGGCAGCAGCAGTTTTAGCCCTGTCACACCAGCTGATTTCCCCTTTCTACAGCAATTCTGCCCCTCCACGCAAAGGTGTGGAGCCATAAACATAAGAGGTGGAGACATCCAAAGCACAGCCTGCTCTGAGATGGGGAGTGAGAGTGTCCCAAAGATGAGAGATCCAGAGCAGATGTCTGGCGTATGGTCCATGCTTTTACACAGCCACCTCCTGGCTGTGACACGGTCCCTGGCGCTGTCAGCTGCTTCCCTGGAGCAGCACATGCTGCTGGCTTTGCCACTTCGGTGACATCTGATAGTGGCCTGAGGCCTCACAGCCTCAGATCCTAAAGACAGCTCTTAGAAACACACAGGGGGTTACCCGAGGCCAAGTGCTGTCCTCGAGAAGCCTGTGCCAGCCCTGAAAACATGTTTTGCTCCTCAGTCCTCACCTCCTCCAGAAACAAACCTTGGTGTCCCAGAACCCATCCACGCACTTTAAGCCTCCATCTCCTTTCTCACTAGTTCCTCACGTGTGTTTATTATACTGGTTAATCCCCTGCTTTACATTTTCTCCTGCTGAGAACACTCTCTCAGTGTACGAATATTAGTTTTTTATCCTGTCGCCACTCTATTCACACAAAAACCCCAACTTTAGAATTGGGATTCATGCAGCAGCAGCCCTTTGGAGATGAGTTGCCTCCAGTCCCATAGCAGCGTAATGCTTCCACAAATGTGGGACAAAGTCTGGCACCCCAGATCAATACAAGGTTGGGATTGCCCACAATACGGATGTCCTTCCTGAGGCAGGATGGGCAGGGAATCCTCCCTTCTCATTCCAGGTCTTAAAAAAAGGACCTTGTGTCTTCAAGATCTGCTCTCATCAATGGCCAGAAATGTAGTGGAAAGGCCTGGGATAGACCTGTTTCTTCCTTTTTGCAGTTCAGTGGGGCTGAAGCAAAACTGGTTCTCATTTGGCTGGGTTTCAGTGCCTCATTCACAATGAAGGGGAGCAGGGGAGAAGAGGGTGTCAGCCTAGCTTCCAGTGGATTGTACAGACCTCTCTGCTGCGGGGTTTAAAGCAGTATCTGACAGCTTGGAGGCTGAGCTCTCGTCTTGATCGTCATGGAAGCAGCTCAAGGACATGGATGTGACACTCAGGCTGATGGGGAGAACAGAAGAGCCTGCAGGATGCTGTGCCTTTGCTGTCCCCATCATGAAGACAGGTGACACGGGTGGCAGAGCTGCCTGTGTATCTTTTTCACCCAGCACTGAATTCAAGAAAGAGAATAATAATGGAGAGAGCAAAGGATGGGATTCACAGAAGCATTATCAGGGCTGACAGTTTCTTCTGTCCCCTTTTGCAGCAGAGCGGTTGGCTGTAGAAGAAAGGGAGCAGGGTGCATTTGCCTGATCCTGTATGCTCTCAGCTTCAGCAGCCAATGTCTCTGCACTCTGGTCACCGAATGCTCTAATTCTGGTTCTCCAACACCCCTCTGTCCCATCTCCTTCAAAGTCCTCTTTTTCCTGGGCAAAGATGTTGTCTCCTTGCAGCAGCACATGGCTGTTGGGTCACTGTGCAAACCTCAGTGAGGCAATTTTAAAGAAGTTCTGACCCACTTTTACCATTTTTCATTTTTATTTCAAACTGCCTAAAGCCCAGTCTGCAGTCCACATCTGAGGGACCTCTGGGGAAGAGAGCAGTTGGGAACAGTCAGATGAATTGGTGTTGGGGCACTACTTGGCCTCCAGGCTGCAAATTTGGGTATGCTTGGTTCAGGCTTTGCTGAACAAACAGCATTTAAAACAAGCTTGACTCCATTTTTTGTTGGCTTAGAGAGGAGCCAAGGACCAGCTTCCACATCCAAGGTGGCCTAAGCTAGGCTCCTCCTGGGTAGCTCACTTCCCAAGGGGAAAGATAAAATAGTAATTAAAATAAAATGTTCCTGTACTGTTTTGCCATGTGGTCGAGAGCACATTTAATTCTCCCCACAGTGTGATCTTAACACTACAGTGATGTATAGAAAAAAAAATAATTCAGCATTATCCCAGGCCTCTGCAATGTCACTATCGGCATTTTCAGTACAGCTGTGAAAAAAGTCAACTTCCAGCTCTTCCTGGAAAGCTGTGATGGTGTCTTCCAGCCTGCCCATGCAAAAGGTGATAAGGGGTAGAAACATGGAGTCAGTGGCCAGAGGATGGTGTGTATCGCTCTCGAGTGGCAGCTGCATCCTGTGGGCTGAACACAGGGGTTGAGGGCGTTCAGCTGCTGACTTGGATTTGGCACTGGAGAGAGCCCCAGTGGCCTGCTCGTGACTTGGGGTGTTGCTGTAGCCAAATCGCTTCCCCTTTGTCTCTCCATTACCCAACTGAACGAGCTGTTGGATAATTCAGTTCTTTTGTGCTTTAAGGATCTAAATGGATTAATAAATATTAGACAAATAAGGATCCTCTTTGGTTTTAGTCTTCAGTGCTGCAATCTTGCAGTCAGGCTGAGACAAGGAGCACAGAGCATTATTTCTGTGTACGTTTATACAACTGCTTAAGTATAGGGCCAGTAATTCTGGTTAATGCCATCTAAACAGCAAACACTTCCCCTTCTGACATATCAGTCAAACAAAGCAAGCTCCAGCCCTGCTGATAAGAAACTGTCTGTGGAGATTCAGAAAGCTTGGTCACTCTGGATGTCCTTTGCTGTACCTTTTGCTTTGGACTGGCCGTTAAAAGTACCATCTTGCTTTACTGTCTGGATTTAAGGCAGCAAACGAACTGTGTTGTGCAATGACCAGTCCCAGAAAGATGATGCGATAAGTTAGAAGGTTAAGAACCACCAAGCAGGCGATAGTGGTCTGTAGTCTTGGGGCCATAATCTGCCATAATGTTCCATAAAACTTACTCCAGGGTGACAGAAGAGAGACTTTTCCCCACTCTGGTCTTGCAGCAATACACCCGCTGGCTGAGGGTCCGTTCAATGCCTGTTGAAGCTTTTGGTTAACTTCAGTGCATCTCAGATTGGGAGTTGGCTTGAGCTCTCTCAGCTTCAAAGTCACTTCTTGCTGCTGTGCTTCAGATTTCTGCGTCCCAGGCAGCTCGCTCCATGCTGTCCAGAGGGCTTCAACACTCACTTGGTGTCTCCTAGAGGACACTCCTAGAAGCAGTAGATGCAGGAACTATGGATGGAATCAGCGATTCAAGGAATCAGCGATTCAAGAAATCAGCTGTTTTATTTATCCCTGAGCCAAACAAAAAAAAATATATTTCTAGAGTCAACCTCCAGAACATTAGAGGCTGTGAATTAAGTCTCAATTCTATGTCAAATAATCCAAATAGAGCTTATAATGGCTTCATAAACAATAGCCTTTTGATTTCTAACCCCACAGCTGCTGTTACTAGAGCGTGGTGTGTGAACCTTCTATTAATCCCTGGAAGATGCATGGCTTTGCAGTGATGTGGCATTTGGCAGAGTGTGAATCAAATCATCACTGATCTCCTCATCCTTTGTCTTCACGTTTAGACTGTAAATGGCCACGTTAAATAGGTGTGGACAATAAGTATGAAAAGCCACCTGAGGCAAACTATGAAACAAAAGGCTCTGTGTTCTCAGATGATGAAGAGAACAATTCATTGGATTGTGCATCCATGAACAAAAGGCCCAAAAAGAAGGATCAACCCCTTGAGGTACTTCCATATTGTCAAGGCTCCTCCTTCTCTGAAATTCCTTGAATCTTCAACTGAATTAACATTTCTCTTTGATCTAAAATCATTTAGTCCAAATAATACATTTCTGGTCTTTCAGGGGTGGGTCTTGCTATGGGTTCACTCTTCTGCATGTGTGGATTTCCTGAAAGAAATCTGAATTATTGCCTGTGGAGATAATGGTTTTATGAGGCTTCGGAGTTGGATCTGAATTGCAAAACTTGGATCTAGCAGTGAACCATGTGCAAGGGGATTTGGATATCAACTGCTAGTTGATTTTTCATGTCTGTAAATATATTCTCTCACCCTCTAGGCAGGATAGTTACGGTGAGAACAGCCAGCACCCACAGCCAGAGCACTCGCAGTTCAGAGCCCAGTTTGCACCTAGCCAAACCCCACCGATCCAGCGGCAGTTCTTCCTTCATGACTTTGATAGGTTTTTGAATCAGGCTCTGTATTAACAAGTGTGCTTTACTTTGCTTCATGGAAACAAGAGCTAAAGCAGATGCAGATCTCACACTGTGTTTTGCCAAAAGCAATTTTAGTAACATTTTGTTGTGGAGGAAAGAAAACCCCCATGGGAGATGCTGTAGGCAGACTCCTTCCAGATCTGGGCAGGGGGGGTGGACCCACAGCCAGCAGCTCTCAGATCCAAGCTGGTGGATCTCCACCATGGGGGAGCTGGGTTTGTTCCACCCTCCCCTTGGCTCAGTGTGAGGGAGCTGGAGCCATGTGCTTTGGTAAGCTGTTGTGTGACCTTGTGGTGGGTCATCCTACCTCTGGAGGGATCTCACCAAAACCTGGGCTGCTCTGTTCTTACTGTGGAAAGGTGCAGCCTCTGTAGCTACTTTCAGAGCGGTCGAGTGACCTCCATAGGAAGCAGAGCTATTCGTTCCTGATTTTAGAGTCTTCACTGTGTAGTTAATGGCTGCTTTTCTTTAAGAGACATCTGACTTCCCAAAGAGCAGCCTGCTCCCAAGCTGCAAGAGGAATTGCTGTGGTTGTCCGGCTGTGTCCAAGGGCTCCTGGTTTACAGAGCCTGCAGCTATGGAGTCTGGAGTGGTGTGGGATCCCTGCCTGCTGTACACAGCAGTTTTCTTCCTTAGCTTTTCTCCTCCAGCTGTGTCTTTCTGGATGCAGCCATCCCATCCAGGTCTGTTGTGCTTTTGGCCATTCACAGTGGAGACTTGGGGTAAAATTTCAGACTTGAAAGATGGGGTGGGGTGTTGAAATAATTCCACCTGGGCAAGAAACTACATTGCTTTATGGGCAAGCTGGAAGAGATGGAGATTTAGATGGAGTCTAAACAAAACCTTGCTGCAGTGCAGTTCCTTATCTATATGAATATTTATACCTTGCTGCATCACAGGAATGTGGAAACACAGCACAGAGTTGGAAAGTCCTATAAAATAGAAATTATAAAATCCTCACTTATGAATGGTAAGATCCTGTCATAGTCTTACACATAAAGAGGTCGATGCTGTTAAAGAAAATAAGGCTTTGGATATTAGTGTAAATGGAGTAGAAGAGCTGATCAGGCCTTGCAGTGTTATGTGATGCTATGACAGGCCTCCGCACTGGGAGTCTGTGCTCCTCCGCAACATGTGGTAACCATTTCTTTTTGTGAAGCTAGCAAGACACAGGGCTATGCCAAAGTTCTTCTGAGAGAATCACGCACTGCAGATTAGGGGGTTTTGTGTTGTTTGCTACTCTAACTAATTGGACTAGCAAACTAAGGTTGGAACTCGATGGTCTTTAAGGTCCTGTCCAGCCCTAACCATTCTATGATTCTATAATGTCTGCCTCAGTCTGGGGAATGGGGTTCATCACAGTAAAGCAATTTCATGGAGTTGGTCTGGCTCCTGCTGGGCATTCAGGGCTCCTTTTAAAAAGCTCTCTGCATCAGCTGACCACAAGGCAGAATTGCAGTAGTTGGCTTCTAAAATAATTTCAATAGATTGTGTCTGGCCTGTTTCCCAAGTGAGAGGCTGATCTTTTAGAAGAACACTGCTTTGTGAGGATTACAGGCCCAGTGTGTTTCACCCTGGGGACCCCTTCAGCTTTGTGATGCCCCAATGAGCTGTACCCTCGGAGAGGCTGCGGCTGGGCTGGACAGTGCAGGATGGGCTGGGAGACACCAGAGTTGACTTTCTGCCACCAGTTTGCTCTCTTGATCCAAACACTTCTGTAAATGGCACCAGTTTGTCCTGGCTCCTTCGACAGTTATGTTATTAGCAATCTTTAGCCTCACCTCTAACCAGCCACCAGAGGGGAAGGTGTTGGTGTAACCTGGGTAAAGGACTACATTGGGTTTCTTAGAGGGGTTAGTCTTCAGCTGGTCATTCATTAATGATCTTCAGGGCCAAGATCTGCTTCTTGATTATTTCATGCCTGGAATGGGATCATTGCCACAGAGGTGCCACACAGATGGGCAAGTTTTAAGGAAAGAAAAAAAAACATTTCCTGTTACACCACTGAAGTTTTGGTTTGCTTTTCTGCAGGCACCGCCTAGGACCCTTAGACCTCGCTTCAGGAAGAAAAGTACCTCGTCCTCTGCCACTGAAACAATGTGAGTGCAATGAGCCAATAGCACCAAGATCCACAGAATGTCTCTCTTCTGCCTTAAAGAGCTACTCGTTAATAACGTAGGAAACAGCAGTGGGATGGATGTGCTTTGATGTACAGCATTGTAGACATGGCCTTTCTCTCTCCTCTCTCTGTATCCTTCTGTTACACGCTTCTCGCGTTTGTCCATGATGTGGGTAGGACAGTCTGGCAGACTCCTGCAGGTGAAGAATCCTTGTTTCATTTGCAGAGTGTACACCCACTCACGTTAATCCTGTAAGGCTGTACATTTACAATTCTCATTTGTGTCTGCATAGCTCTAGCTCTGTGAATGCACAGTGGAAACAAAAATAATCAGTTGCTCATGATGATGCATTGACAGTGTATTTATTTATGGCTTTATCATTCATGAAGTGGATTTGCAGAAGCCATGGATTTCTCTTCCCTCCCTTCCTCCTCAAGACTGTGAATGATGTAGCAAATGTCAAAGTACTTTGACTGTACAAAATGGTCAAGATTCATGAGCGAAAGCTGAGCTGCAACTCGGTTTCTCTTTCTGCAAGTAAATCACATGTATTCTGAGAAAATAATTGTGCTAAAAACCAGAGACAGAGCCACTTACAGAGGACGAGGAAGAGATGTGCAAGAGAAGATAAATGGTTTCAACGATGTAATGAAGGGGGAGTCTTAATTTTGATCAGCCTGGGCCAGGAGAGTATTGTGTGGAAAATAGTGGCAGCTAGAACGAGATGGTATCGCTTGTGGCAAATGTTCTACTGTCAATTTTAGAGTGTGAGCAAGCCAGGCTTGTACCAGCTGCAGTGACAGTAGTTAGAATCGCTTTAGTGATGCACTTCCAGGGGAAAACGCACCTTTCTCCCCTGCCTGCAACAGCATCAGTCCCAGTGTTCTGCTTTCCTGGTGAGGTGCTGCTGTTTTACTTGCACGAGCAGAGCAGGGCGCTGGGTCCGAGCTGCTTTTTGAAGCCTGGAGCTTTGCCTGTAGCATGGAGTTCGGTTAGAACCACAAGAACTGGAGGGAGGGGTGTATTTGTATCCGTATATAAATGAGAAATACAAAAGAAGAGGAAGACGTGGTTTGTGTATTTGTGCTTCAAGTTGGTGTCTCTTGTAAGTGTTGAGCATGTGAGATTCACACAGAAGTTAATTACGTGGCCCTTTGTGTTTGCTCTTGGACCTGTCACATAGACTAGAAAAGCATTTAGCATTACATAGGACGCGCCATCACTAATGGATCAGTACGCGGGCTTGGTGATGAACAGTACTGTTCATCTAGTTCAGGTGCAGCAGTCCAGGATGCAGTGTATCAGGCTCAGAGATAAATCTGAAGTGGCCTTTGAAACCTTTTCACTGCCGGGTATGCATCAATATCCCAGCTGTCCCTGTCTGATGGATCCCTGAGGTTTCCTCCAGAGCTTCCTACATATGTGCGGAAGAGACAAATAAATTATACGCACACGGAAATGTTTATCTGACCTGGCTAGGAAGAGGAAGAAGCAAGCAGGTTTTTCCTGTGTCTGCCACAATATTTGGCCTCATTACCTGAGAATTTTATTTCCTTTACATGTGCTAATGCAATCAAGTTCTGCAGTGGGTAAGAAGGAAGAAGTCTTCGGAAAGTAAATTGAAAAAAACCCAACAAACCTGTCTAAATTGCGGGTAGAGAAGAGTCAGTCCTTGGAAGATACTCATCTAGAGCTTTGAGGAGCTAAGCTTTTGTGTTTTATTTTTAAGCAGCTTTAGAGTTTATATGATTTCTTTTGGCAAACATTAAAAAGAAATAGAAAAACTGCCTGCAGTGTTAGCAGAAAATAAAACCCTGTTGCAAGTAAGCAGTTTCCCTGCTATGCAATGGGCTGCCATAAGATAAAAAAGAAGCTGACAAGTTTGCACTCAATTATGCCAAAAAAAACCCAACAGCATAGAGCTACATAACATGTGACGAGTTCTATTCTCAGATACGCTTTATTAACATTGATTCTCACTAAAATTATTAGATGTGCGTCTAATCTGCTGTTTTACTGTAAACTTGACTGTTTAGCATTTCTTAAGTGCTGAGGTGAAATAATTGACAAGGGAGTTGCCTTATATCTCTCAAAACATTCACTGTATAAATGAGAAAAATAAACCTTTTCGTATCTCTGGCAAAAATGTATTAATTTATCAACGGAGCTGTATATTTGTGTATAGATAGATGAGAAATGTGAATGCCTAACCACGTACACTTCGTGTTGTAGTGTTCTGTATACAGAAGAGAACGGTCGTTTCCTTTTGATCTTCCACACACAGGTTGTTTACAGGTGTTGCCCCAAGTCTGTCATTTCACTCTTCATTCAGAATAAAGACCAGACATGAAGTCTTTTGTTCCAGTTTTTCTCTTGAGCCTCTTGCCCAGGAACAAGCCCGACTCAGCGAGTCGCCTTCCTGCGCTGATGCTGACCCCTCCCGGCAAACCAGAGTTTGCAGAACTCGAGCGAAGAGGACACGCGATTCCGAGGCATGTGTGGATGGGGAGTGATTCTCAGCTTCCTCCCAGCTCAGGCTCTGAGGGTGCAAGCCAGCTATCTGCTTGTAGATTACTCCTAAAAGCAAGCAGTGTTTCAGCTGATGGTTTAAAATAGCAACAGATCTGGCTTTAGTAAGCAAAGCCTGGTCATGGGGACCTTTCAGGCAGCTGGCCTCTACCATCGGTCCTTTAGGGTGGGCGGGCACCTCCCGATCCTTGGAGATGGCCTGGAAAGGGTGACCCTGAGAGAAACACGCCAGCCCTAGAAAATACAGCCTCTGACCAGCACGAGGCACGAGTGAAACTTGCATTATTTTGAGCAAGTAATATTGAGGCTGGGGGGGAAGGAAACTGCAGCTGAAGATGGTCCATGGTAAACAGGCCTGTGAGTTACCTCACCAGTTCACCACAAATTCACCTCAGTCATGAACAGAATAGGCTTAGAGCAGCTCAGTGCAGTCCTCCGTGCCTCCTTTCTTGTTGTAGGGGCCAGCGTCAGCGCAGTTACAGCGGCCACCAATTGCTGAATCAGGATGACATCAAATAGAGACAAGACAGACTTCATCTGTGTCACTGTCACCTTGGAATGAATCCCACGCTAATCTAAATTGTGCAAGTGCAAACCCAGCAGAGAAGGAAAGGAGAATTGTGTTATTCCTAATGAGAGGGAGAAAGGTGCTTGGAGAGAAACAATGCTCCCTAGCCCCATGTAAACAACCTGCTGCCTCTGACTGCTCTCTGAAGTGTTCTCATGTAGTGATGAAACTCTCGTACCTGTGACCGAATGCTCGGTAATCAGTCTCCCTTTTGCTGTTTGTTTCGGGTACCTGTTTTGCATCTAGCACCCTATTCGAAATAGCAGAGAACACTACGTTGGGATAGTAGAAAAACTATTTAAGGATCATAATTGTGCACTTCATGTGATTTCTTTCGTGTGATCGGTAGAAATGATCTGTGATGAAGTGGTACACCTAATGCCTCACAAGGACGGACGGCCATTACAACAGTATTCCAAAGGCTGATGTTTCGCTGGTTTTGTTACACTGCTTGATATACATCTTGAATAAAGTCTTAATCTTTTCTTTAAAAAAAAAAGAAGAAAACATCTGTTCACTGTATCTGGCAGGCCAGAATAATTACTTTGCTGTATTATTTTTATCTCAATTCTGGCTGACTGTATATAGATGTATTCACTAAGTGCTGCATGTCTTTCAGAACTCCTTTCTGTATTATGAACTGGAAAAAAAAATACAGCTACTGAACACTCTGAGTAACTAGTGAATTCATTGGAATGCTGCAGCCTGGTACTGGAAACCATCTCTTGCTATACAGGTGGCTCTGGAGCTGATAACCAGGGACTATCTGCTTAATAGGGGGCTAATTATTAGTGAATGTTTTAAAGCTACAGCTAGAAGCAACTTTCATACACTTGCTGGAGTATCAGCTTCGTAGAGGAAAACCTCCGATCCAGCCCTTATCTAAACCAGAGACAAGCTGCATTGTACACTGCAGAAGAACCCTGTTTTTGTTCCATAGGTACACCTGATCAGAGATCTCAGTGTGAGGTATAATTAAGCTCAAAGAAAGAACAAGAAAATACTCAGAATTGACTGCTTGAGGATGTAGTGTAGGACCTAAATTATACGTTCTACTCAAAAACCAAAAAACCCACATAAGATACAAAATTTGACTCTTGTAGTGAAATCTGGGGGCTAATTACATTTTAAAATCAGTTATAAAAACTGCACGTAGCCATGAAACAAGTTGTTTTCTATGCTCTCTAGCACAGAGACAGGCAACAAGACTGAAACAAACCCTGCTCTCCTTTCTCCCCTTCTCCAAGGAAGGCTACTTTCAGTGAGCTACCCATACGTATAGACACAGCAAAATATATCCTGGGGTTACTGAAACATGTTTCTTTTAAAAATTTTAAGACTAAATATGTTGAATTATTCACTTTTAGTGATGTCTAGACTGTTTTAATCCATGTATGTACGTTACAGGTAATCAAAGGAAACCAAGAGATGTCAGAACATGTAGGTGACCAGCCTGACCTCTGTCAAGTAAAATACAAATTACAGCTCAAGAAAATCTTGACTATTCCTTTATTTTGGGCACTGATACCCATAATTCCAATCAGATGATATGCATATCTTTATTTAGAAAAGTAATAGGTATTACAGATTCATGTTCCGACATTAAGACCCTACCACATGTAGCACCACCTCTTTCCTAAAGAGATGCAAAAATGAAGCAAGGATTTCTACACACGAAGATTCGTACGATCATGATACTTCTGGTAGGGATCATCAACATACCAATTCCTTCTTTTCCAGAAAGAAGTGGTCATTTTATCAAGGAGTTTACATTGGGTTCTATTGCACAACACCAGCTCTCTCAAACGCTTCCTCTGGGCAGCCGACTTCTTCCACAGTTTCTTCTTATAACCAGCCTGTCAGAAGAAAATACACAAAAGGCTTTTAAGTGGATCACTGCAAATACACATTCACAGCAATACTGATAAGCAAACCAGGACAAATTCCCCACTTTCAGGAAGCCAGGAGTCTCTCTGTAGAGCTTTAACTTCCATACTAGCTGCTGCTCTCTCCTGGAAGGAAATCAATTGGCCCCCGACAATCAACAAAATAAAAAGGTCTTACCTTTCTCCTCACCCAAAGGCCATTGTGCAGCCGGAGAAACCTCTCGACAACAGCTTTCACTGTTTTCCTCTTTCCCTTCCGCAAGCTATAGTACGTGAGGGTCCTCACTGGCTGTTGAAGTATACTTGGAAGTAGAGGTGTAACACTGGAAAAAACCCACCCCCAAAAGAGACAAAAAGTAGAACAGGAATTAAACGTGTTTTTCTAAGAAGAATTACTGGCTTTTTCACATAAAAATAAATCAGAAATGGCTGTGAGTGGTTTGAAGGTTAACAGGAACTCGTCTGACATTACAGCACACCAGTATCATGGAATCATTAAGGTAGGAAAAGACCTCAAGGATCATGAAGCCCAACCCACACCACCTAACTCACTAACCCATGTCACTCAGCACCACATCTACACGTTTCCTGAACCCCTCCAGGGATGGTGACTCCACCACCTCCCTGGGCAGCCTGTTCCAATGCCTGATCACTCCTTCAGTGAA
>VZTO01003507.1:0-12573 GCA_013400615.1 Syrrhaptes paradoxus | reverse complement strand
GTGTGCGTCAAACCGTGTGCGACGAGCGCAGAGACTTGTCTGACATCTCGCCCCCCGCAAGGTCGGGATGTGCCGCGCGGCTGCTGACTCAGGCGCAGGAGATGCTGCGCAGCCCTCGCCCAGGCTCGGGAGGGGGGATGCTGGCCCCCCACGCTGTTATCGCACCCGGTGACCAAGGGAAGGGAGTTTTCCTCTCCCCACGGGTTTATCATTTCCCAGCAGGGCTGCGGCCCCGAGGGAGCTCTCCATCACCAGGCAGAGCACGTCCGCCCACCGCGCGTGCCAGCCGGGAGATGGGTCTCTGCTCCTCGCATTATTTACTCTTTATAGACAAAGCTGTGACCCTGGGCTCCTTTTTAGAGCTTATCCATCAGAGTTCTCTCCTCTCCCGCTTGCTGTCAGGTCCAGAGGAGGACGGTGCGTGGGGAGGAGGCAGGATCCAGCCAGCCGGACCGACGTGAGGATGCACATGCACCCCTCTCTCTGCAAAAATCACGAGGGGAGCACACAAAGCAAGGAAAAGCAGGAATTTTTGCAGGGGAAGCCAAAAGAACATGCTGTAATCGTGCACGGAGCTCAGCCAGAGAGCCTTGAGCACGGCACATGGAGTGCTCTGTTGAGTGTATCTGGAGAGGGAACAGGTGGAATAATCGAGTTCAGGGATGAGGCCACGATTCCTGCGGCTCCGGAGAGCTGAGACTATCAATACGAGAGGTCAGAGTGATTTTCATGAATCAGACTAGCGGAGCCAGATCCTCTCCTCTCAGCTGGAAAAAGAGGACTCAGAAAGCTTTCTTCCCCTTCCTTTGAACGACTCTCCATCCCCGAGCGAGCCCACGCCATCCCTGGGCGTTCAGCAATCACGACGTATCCGGGGAGCCCGATGGGAGACCAGAGGCACCCCCAGCCTCCGGCACAGGGACCCCCGCCTGCTGAGACCCACGGAGCATCGCTACACATACACACAGAGATACACACACACGTATACAGGCCATATGATGCCAGCCTTGACACCAAAGGCATTTATCTGCATCCCCACGACACCAGGACACGAGCACGTGGGATGGCAAGTGGAGAGGCACGACCACCGGTCCTGCCCGCACATCCGGAGAAGGCATCGGTGCTGCTTCACGTTAACTTTCAGATGTGCGAATCTGTCGTCGCCGTCTCTTCTTCCCCCTCTGAGCAAACCTCAGAGCCGCGACGGCTTTGCAAGAGGAACAGAAACGCTCCAGGCTACCCAGGAACATTTCTGCTTTGGTTTCTTCTTCTCTCTGCACAAGGATCTTGGAAAACAAAGCCAGATATAAAACCCCCTAAATTGTTTGAAGAAGAAAAAGGGCTCGGCGCGTGCCAGGCAGGCTTTGGGGGAGCCGGGGGGAGAGCCAGCCAAAAGCTACTGCGGAGCGTATGAAAGAATGGCGTTAGCAAGTGGAACAGACAGGACATGTATATAATGCAAAAGCAGCGCTTGCTGCTTCTCCAAACAACCCATAGATCACCGGGACACCAGCTCCGAGGAAGAGCAAAGCCGACAAGAGAGAGGAATGCGCGATAGCATCGGAGGAGACGCGTCTGCTGCCGCTGCGCACCGGGAAAAGCCGGACCGCAGCCTGCCGTCGGGATGGGGCGATGCCCGCGGGTGGGGGGCAGCCGGAGGGACCCTGCCTGCAGGAACCGGGAGGCAAAGCCCCTGAGCATCTCCCACCGGCCAGCGCGGCCGTCCCTGGTCCCGGCCAGCGCCGTTTAATATGCGGTGCCCGCAGCAGCGCTGACCCCAGACAGCGAACGGGGCCGAGAGTTCAGCTTTAATCTGCCAACGGAGCGACCTTCACCCCCCCCCCCCAAAGAAGAGATGTTTTTAAAAACTCATAAGCGTGAGGAAGGTTCGTTTGCTTTCCCATTTAGCATATTAAAAGGGTATTATTGCTACAAACAAGAAATCTAAATGAGCCCCCGGCTGCCGCTTCGGCTAACGCTGCAGATTAAAGGTGCAGGGTGATGATTAACACGAGCACGCGGCCCATTCATCGTCCCTAAACAAGGCGAGATGCTTCCCCCCACGATAAGCCATGGAAGGTCCATAATGAAGCTCCACGGTGACAAAGGAACAACACAGAGCAGCGGGAAGTGCTGGGCACACCCCAGATCTGGTGGGCTGCAGGGGCTCTGAGCGGGTCCCCTCTTTTCCCCCCCCCCCACTGCTGTGACAGCGCAGGGGACAAAGGACAGGGGAGAGCTCTTGCTGATGCAACCTCGCAGGGCAATGAGATTATTGTTATTTGTGGGCTTAAATGGCTGTTTACAGACCTCCTGGGCTGCCAAGAGGTGACCAGAAGGACGAGGTCCCCTTGGAGCTGGCTGTCCCCAACATGGGATGCTCTGGAGCCGGCTGGAACTCCTTGCACTTCAAATGCAAGGACACGGTGGGAAGCGGAGCCTTGGAAAGCTCCTGCCACGGAGAAATCCGTCACTTTAATTACCCCCTTGCACGGCATTTATCTCCATGAAAGGTCCCCTGCTCCTTTGTCACTGACTGGCAGGGTTAGCAAAAAGAAGCAGGAGTGATCTATTTGTCTATTTATGTGTTTCGGCAGCACCGCCAACGAAAAACGACGCCTGCCCCTGCCCCGAGTGGTTCCTAGGGCTCGGGAGCTTACAAACCACTCACCCCGCAGGCGGGGGACACGGGGCGGTTGCAGAAGGGTGCTCTGGGGAATGGGAAAGGATAGGTGGAACAAGGGGGAGGCATGTGCAGAGAAACCAGGCAGGGAGAGGGCAGGGCGGGCAGCGCGGTGCTTTTGCCATCCCCGGAGCATCACTGTCTGTGCCATCCCCGGCAGCTTTCTGCTGTGCCAGGTTTTTCCTGCGATTGACCCCAACTACAGGAGCCAACCTGCACGGGCTGAGCGCATCGCTGGGGTCAGTCGGGCGGCTGTGCGGTGCCCGAAAACTCCGCTACCCAAGTATATCTGAAATGAAAGGTGGTGCAAAAGGCAGGAGCTGGGATAAGGGCAGCCAGCACCGGCTGCGGTGCAACATCCCCGGGAGATCCCGGTATGTACAGAGCCCCGTGCATCCCCGCATCGCCTCCCAGGCACCTGGCACAGTCGGAGGAGCTGTTATTTGTTGCAGATTTGCGTGCATCCGAGCTGCTCAGGAGCACAGGTTGTGCAAGAGCCCAGCAAGCGCATTTCCCAGACCTTGCTTACAAACGCAGAAGGGCTGTTTGTGCGCAAAAAGTTTCCTGACGACCAAGCACAGAGCTCCAAACAAACCCTGCCCAGGCAAACAGCTTTATAAACCCTCAGGAATAAATGCATCCTTGCAGCCTCAGTGCCAGGGCACTGCTCGGCAGCAACCAGCCTCCAGTGGGCACAGAGCACATCACGCAGCACAGGGACACAGCAAACCACAGCCATCCCCGCACACCCTTTCACAACGCTGCAGGACTGACCAGTGCTCCCAGACACGGGCACAAGCCGCCTCTGCTCCACCTCCAGCATCTGCTCTGCCTCAGTCCTACCGCGGTCACCCCTCAAGCTGCTAAGCCAGGTCACCAACAGACGCTTCCAGGGGCTACATGCAAGTGAGCTAACACTGTATGCCAAATACCAAAGGAAATAACATTTCTGCTGCATAAATGGAGAAAGACAGACCAGGAGACTCATCCAGGGTCCCAGGCGCAGGCTCTGGCAGCCCTGGCACTCACCTCGTTAGCTGTGCCTCGTTACCCACCGGCGAGCACCCAGGGACCAGTGCACCCTCTGTGTCACCCCTCCCTCATCCCGCTCCGTCCCACGCCGCTCCATCTGCGCCCTCCACGATGCAGAAATCCTGCTCTGCTCCAGGACCCGCTTCCGGTGTTATTCCATTCCGCCGTTATTAATAAAGACCCAATTTGGTTCCATTTGGGCCGTTTTACAGCTCGTCTCCTGCAATTGCCCGCCTTTAGAAACCGCCTTACCTGAGCAGGTGAGGCAGATTAGAAACACATTTTGGATTGCACCTGGGGTTTTAGGCAAATTTGAGGCTTCCCTGATGAGGTGCCTTCCACTGGAGAACCTCGTTCAGTCGGATAATTTCAGCCCCGGTTCTTTATCCTCCCCTTTGTTCTCTTCCTCCCCCCCCCGGCAAAGCTGCATCCTCGCACGGCAACATCAGCAGAAAAAAACCCTTGAAAATACCTCTCCAGAAGAAATCTAATTGACTTTTTAATCCGGTTCGGAAATTTTCCCAACAAAATTTCCACCGACAAGTGATGCCATTTATTACTACTTATCAGAGGGGCCGGATCCTGTGGGGAACATAGTGGGGATGGCAGAGAGATGAAGGGAGAAATATTTTGATATATTATTTATTGGACACCAGCCTCCTCTGATCAGATCAGTGAGGAGAGGACACAGCGACCACCTTATGGCTTCTGCGATGAAATACCGAGAGCACGCACACAGACTCAGTTCCTTTTTTGTTTGGTAGGTTCCCTTTTATTTATGTACCTCCAGCCACACGCACCCATACGTACGTATAGAGCGTTCCTGCCGGGGAAAGAGCTTCTGGCCATGGTTTCCTCATGGACGAAGAGGATGTGATGGTGTTTGTGGCTCGGGGATCCCTTTCCAGTGGCAGCGGGGGGAAAGCCGTGCTCGCTGGGGCTGGTGCTGGTTTAACGATGCGGCCAACGCTTCGTACGCCCTGCCCTACGGCTTCTCGCAATGAGGCGATTCCCCGGCCGAGCCCGGCTCTGACACCGGAGCTTCTGCATAAAGAGTTTCTGTCTTTCACTGTTCCCTCTCGGAACGATGCCTCCTGTGGGAAGTGTAAATACAGCGAGATGACAACATGTGCATTAGCGCTCGTTAGAGTGTCATCATTATATCCTGCCAAGTGCCTGCGCAGGGGATCCCTAAAGGACACTTAGAGCGGGAGCAGCTGCTCCGGGTTTGTTCCAGCTCACATCTCAAAGAAAATGGCATTGAGATAAATACGGCATCCTCGGAGCAGAGGGGGGAAAAGCGAGAGGGTGATTGCCTTCGGCTGCAGGTCCGAGACAGGACTGTGGCATGCTCCCAATCCCTCCCCTCTGCCTTTTAGCATTAACCACGCGTCGCAGCGTTGGCACCGATGGGTGCGTGCAGAGAACGAGCTCACGCCTGACTTCAGCGGAGCGAGCAGATTTTAACAACACAAACTTCCAAACCACCCGTCCCCCTGATGGTCCCCTTTTCTGACCTGCCTTTGTCCCCGTGATGCCACGATGGAGGGGGACTGGGGAGGAGTTACGCATCTGCAAGACAACCTCCCCCTCTGCCTGCCTGCATGCGGAGCGAGAGCCTTGAGATGAAAACACAAACAGTCCCCAGGGCACTCGCTGCAGCAAAGAGGAAGGTTAAGGGCTGTGATTGACCGCGCGGCGATCCGCAGGTTTACATTACCGGGAGGACTCGCGCTCTCCCTGTATCATTACCCAGCAAATAAAGAAAACAAGCATTGTCTTCAACAATCCCGTCTTCTAAGAGCCCCTCTCACCTCAAGTAGCAGAGGCACAAAGCAGAGCATCTATTCCACAGGAACAAACCCGGGAGCGGTGTTCCCGGCGGCGCGGCACGGGGCAGAGAGGCTTTTCCACTGCTGGGGAATACAGAGAGCCATGGGGAGAGATCACGCCGCACGAGGAGCATCCTCGCTCAGCTAACATGAGGAGCCAGCGCTTGTTCTCTGCCGGTGCTGCAACCGTGCTCCGGCTGTTGAAAGGGGTTGAGTACGTGCTGAAAAAATTAGAGACAGAGTGGTACGTCCCCATGGCAGCCGAGCATCCTACCGTCTTGGGTGTTTTCAGATAAAAATAATGCAGATTCTGAAAATGTGGTAATTCCAGTCAGTGGAATCACCTCCCTCGCCTCTGGATTTGTTTGGTCAGCCAAAGGGAATACCCGATTCTTTGCCGCTTCTCCAAAATTGCCGTTTGGAGGTGTTGGATGTGGATTGAGCCGCCGGTGTGGGTCCTGCCACAGGTGGCTGTGTTTCAGTAGCAGCTTCATCCTCTTCCTATTGGAGTTGCATTTCATTTTTTGATCTTTAATCGAAAATGAAAGCTAAGTTAATGGGGAAAACATTTTCCATATACATAAGTATGTGTGTTATACATTACATATGATGTATAGATATTATATCTATTTTTATTCATACAATACACACATATGGCAACACCTCATCCAACGAGGACAGATTTATTACACCTAGCACCGATGTTTCCTTACAAAGGAATGGCATCTCATTAGGGGGCTTAGGGACCAGAGAAATCCAGCATGATTTCACGTCCCTCGAGGTGCGAGGGGGCAAGAACTTCTCCTGGGGAGGGACAGGCGTTAGAGCAATGCCCCCATGCTGAAACGCGTCTTTGTTCCGAGCTGGAACCAGACACTTCAAAACACGCTGTGAAGAGAGCTCCCCTTCCAACAGCCGCTTGCCAGCGATCAAAACATCGAGCTTCCCTCCTGACATCCACCGTTTAGCAAGTTTCCACTGAAAAATCTATTTTGGAATGAAATATTGCCAACGCCGCAATCCGGCAGCGCTGGAACATTTCAATACTGCCGCACCACTGCTTCTTCCTCTCCTGTTTGTTGCTCACCATGAAGCAATCAAAGCTGTAGAGGAGGGTGGCGAGCACCAGAGCAGCTGGGACCTGGGTCCCTCGCCAAGCCCCAGCATCAGTGGCAGCAAGACCCACATTTCCAGTCCCTTATGCCATCAGGCATCACCGACGTGTCCGATGTGTCATGATGGGGTTGCCCTCGTCCCCCCCATCACTGCATGGGCTGGGGTCTCACCGGAGCAGCCGGGCAGGATGCAGGAGGGGATTCCCCAGGGATGTGCAGCATCCCAGGAATCGCCAGCACGCACTTCGCCAGCTCGACTTCCAATCCTGCGCAGCGAAGATGCAGGGGGATGCCGTACCGCCAGCTGTTTGGCTGCAGAGTGGCCTCGCTTGGGTTCTCTGTAATGATTAGGAGCTGGAGTGAGCGAAAAGAGCTGAAACGAGAGGAGATGAAAGGTGCGACCCGCTGCGTTTTATGCCATCTCTCCGCTGGGTTATGAGCACGCCCACTGTTCGCGCCGGCACAGCTGACAAACAGCGACTTGTTAAGCCGCGGTAACTGGATGGTACATCTGAGACGTCCAAGCAGGAGATTCACACCGAACCGAGCGCAATTCCCCGCACCAACGAGCCCTCTGTGCCTCTCTGCAAGGCTGACACACCCGACCCCCTCCATGGGTGGAGCAGCTCCAGCAAAAGGAGAACCCACCAAAAATCTTCCCAGCATCAAAACCACAGATTCTATTTTTTTTTCTTTTTTAAAGTGCACGTTCAGCTTGGCACCTGCAACCTCACATCTACACAGCAGAGCTGCCACCTCCCCGAATAGCCGTAATTTCCTTTTAGTTCCATTATTTCTGCAACACACTGTTTGCAGCAGCTGAAGCCAGCAGCGCCGTTCAGCATATTATGTACCCGGTGTCAGCGCGCTATGAAATATTAAGACTACAATAGGTCTGAAGTCACAGAATCATAATCCTTTAATAGCTTGCTTCATTTGTGCTGCTGGAGGATGGCAGAATATTTCTATTTTTAAACAAACGGCATCCATTCTAATGAAGCCCGGGCTCATCTGGATCCAGCTGCAGCTGCAGACCTTTTGCTCCACTGCGGCTTTGAAACTCAGCGTGCAGTTCGGGGGCTGCTGCTGACAACTTTTGGATAGCGTTTAGCTATGTGGATAAACCTGGTTTATCTAGCTGTTTGCAAATGACCACGTTATTTGCAGGAAAAATATTTTCTTCTGCATTTTTCAAGCCCCTTGCCTTGACCAGACTGAAAACACTCGGACACCTCTGCGGCTCCCAGCATCTCTCTGCAGTGCCTTGAGCTGCAGGAGGAGGTGGCAGGAGATGGCACTTTGTCCCCAGGAGAGGCTGTGGGACATGCAGAGCAGCAGCTCCTGCCATCACATCCTGGGATGCTGCTTCCCAGCTCTTGGGGGGACCCTTGGAAGCACCTCGTGCCAAAAGTCACCCTGGGCTGGGGCTCACACACAAAGAGAGCAGAAGAGGCGGGAGAACGGGGCAGTTACCCAGGGAAAGTCCCACTCCCCCATCCCCATTAAACCCCTTTTTCAGGACAGCCACTCAGGGGCTTGACCAATGTACACTTGCAAGTTTTTTCCTTAATAAAGAGGAAACCTTCTTTTTTTTAATCCTCTCTTGCAAATTTGCATATCCCTCCTTCTCTCCTTGCATAGCTAAGCTCCCAAAGTATAATAAATATTTCACTTTCAAACCTAGATTCATTAAAGGATGCCCAGGAGGGAGAAATAATAAGGTGTCGCTTTACAGCCCAAATAAAACACAGAAAGATACGGCCTCTAATGTCTATCTCAGGCCCTAGGTCGAGATAATTCATACATCACTCCCGGTTAGGAAACAAAGATGGTGCTGTGTCAGCACATTATCTGAAAAAAGATCTCCTTGTCATGTTTTATGCCTTTTGGTCATGTATCCCGCTTAGCGCACGTCACCGTGCGTGGGAGCTGAGGCAGCCCAGAGGAGTAGGCAGAGCTGGGACGTTCCCCTCCTTCCATCCCGTTCTGAGCCAAGGAAAAGAGAACCCGGAGACACACGCTATTTTTCTGCCGTGTTTTCCATCCGCAGGCATATTTTTTTGCCAAGGCTGCGGAGCGGAGCGGCAGCGGGGCTGAGCGGGACGGGAGAGCGCCCGTGACAGGCTGCGGAGCCCATCTATCATAAGAGCGATTTCCCTACTAATAAAGTGACCTTGTGTAAATAGCTCAACTTTTCACAGCCATCGCATCGTTAGGACAGGACACGCGGTGATAGATAGAGCCCGCCCGGACTGCTGATCCAGGATGAACTGCCGCAGCCGGCAAGTTATTTTTGACGGGGCTGAGGTGCTCCATCATTTACCGACGGAAGGTGCCGGTGAGTAACGTGCCTGGGGACACCATCGTTCCTGCCGCTGTGACACCGCGGGGGAGCCTGGGCTCCCCCCCTTCGTCCTTTCCAGTGGCCAACGCTCTGCCCCAAGCAGCCGGTGTCTCCACATCACTGCCGCACCCGTGGCAGGAATTGTGGTTGTTGCTCTCCCGTGTGTGCCCAGGTTATCTACCTGGAGCCTCACGAGGGCTGCGAGTAGCTCGATCTTTGTTTAAGTGTATAGCGGAGGATTGCCGAGATTAAATAACTTTATCCCCGGGCAGGCAGGGCTGGCTGTGCGTGCTGCGGAGGATGCGGTGGGATGGCGAGCTGCCCTCCTAGGAGGGGATCGCCTAGGCTACTTGGGGGAGAATACCGTGCCTTGAAATCACCCTCCTATAACGTAAAACCATGGCTGGACCAACAGCTCTCCTGGGTAAAGCTGAGACAGAGTTAACTTTCTTCATCACAGCGAGCAAGAGGCTGTGTTTTGGCTTTGTGCTCAGAAGAAAGCTGATAAAAAGTGATGTTTATGCAGCTGCCAAGGTTGGCACACTGGAGAAGCTGGGAGGGAGCACAGTCCCAGTGATCAGCCCAGGATTTGATTTTAGGTTCAGGACTGAGACTCAGAGTGGCCAATAATCTATTCCATAACATACAAGTCATGCCCAGTATATAGGTGAGGACCCTCCGGAAGATCGTCCCTTTTTCGTTCCGGATCTCTTTTGCTCCAGGTCATCTCTCTCCAGGTGGTCCCTCTCCCAAGGCCTTCCCCTGGACTGTTTTCTCTGTTCCGTGAATGCGGTTTTGGGACTATCCCTGCTCTGGGATTGTTAGCCGGGAACAGGCTGAGCCTTGGTGGGGGGCAGTGTCACTGGGTGTATTTTTTGTATATTTGTATATTTTGTATATTTGTATATAGGATTATTTCCAATATTATTGCAGTTTAATTATTAAATTGTTCTTATCTCAACCCATGAGTCCTTTTTTCCCTTCACCCCTTTAATTCTCTCCCCTATCCTCCGGTGGGGGGGTAATTGTGTGAGTGGGTGTGTGGTTTGGCCCCCAGCCAAGGGCTAACCCATCACAACAGCCCCACGGACATCGCAGCACAGACGTCCACGAACCCAATCTTCCTGTGGCTGAGAGGCGAGATCAGCCCCTTGAGTTACGACAAGGATGCCGAAGAGCTGATCCACGGGACTAACCATGCTCCGAGGGGTTTGCCAGCTGCCTCTTGCGATGCACAACGCAAAGGCAACAGATGAAGTATCTCCTCGTGTCGACTCCCATCTACTCAGCTACTCTGTCTTAGAGGGGACCACGGATGATGTCGGCTTCTCTGAGCCTCGCGGATGACATATGCTCAGAACAGGGCATACATTATGATTTCTGCGCTTCCCAGACTGGAGAGCTCCCTCTCCTCCCACCAAGCCTCCGGCGCGAGCCGATCCCGCAGGCTGAGCCAGCTAACGAGACGATTACGTTCGCAATGTGCGCTGCCACCCTACGCCTTCCCCGCGCTCTCCAAATGGATCTGTTTGGACCCGTCTGAAATATAAATATTGCCAGGTTCTGCCTTAAATGTGTACGCGATGCGTTTTACGAAACCTTTAACAAATTCTGTGCAGAAGAATATGTTTTCCCATATGGGCTGCTTAAGGAAAGGCAGATGTGAGGCAATCCAAATCCCTCATATGCTTCTCCTCCTTCTCCTTTTCCTTTTGGCAAAGCATCTCGGGCAAAGACAAATATTGTATCAAAGACGCAGGGAAATAAACATGAATTTAGCTCAAGGGCAGAAGCAACTTCCTGGAATATCTTCTCTGTGCAATTAATAGGTAATGGGAAGAGGGGGGAGCGCAAGTACCCAAAATATGCCCGAGGAAGCTAATTTTATCGTGCAGACGGTGCTCTGGGAAGCGCGCAGCGGGAGCCGCATTAAGCACCATTAAGCCAGGATTCTCCTAACAGGCGATGGACCAGGTTGGGCGTTGGGGGCAGAGCAGGTGCTGCCGGGCTGCAGCAAGCGGGACAAGCTGGGGACGGGGACACGGCGGGAAGAGGTGGCACCCAGGTCCCTCAGGGGACAAGGACACAGGGTCCCCGAGGCTGAAGCCACAGCTGGAGAACACCGGGAGCACCACACAGGAGCACCCAGGCAGTATTTCTCTCTGAAATGTATGTTCTTACAAGAAGAAAGAGAAATAAATACACGGCTCTTCTGCCAGGTTCCCGAGTTCATTAAATAACCCGCAAACGCTCAGCCAGATGTTGTGTTTTATCGCTTGACTCGGATCATTATGACTTTATTTCTGATGGGCCCGGAGTAAACGAAACGCAGTTATAAAGGTTATTTAACTATTAATTAAAGTTTGCCAAGTCTTGGGGGCTGCAAGGACGAGCAGCAGCTAGGTAAATGTCAGTTATTATTCAATAAGTCATTGTTATTGAAATATGCCGCACGTGAGCCGCATTCCCACAAGGAGCTGGGACCTACCTGGTCCCCACTATAAATATTTTGCCCAGTGTTTGCAAGCTGGGAGAAGCGTGGGAGGGGGATTTAGCGCCAGGCACCCAGGGCTCCTTTAGCAGAGGTGCAGCAGCCGTGGGACGGGCACCCGGCAGACCCCAGCCCCACTGCCGCATCCCTGCTCCCCGTCCTGGCTTGAAGCCCTTCAAGGATGAAAGGCAGCAATAAATCATAAAATGGTAGAAAGTGTTCTGAGGCCAGTAATTAACAGAAATAATGCTGAATAAGCCTTCCATGCGCCGGAGCTGGAGGAGCAAAGGAGTTCGCTGAGGAGGAAGAAATAGGGAGCTGCTCCTGCAAGCGGTTCTGTAATTAGGGCTCGGCATGATGTGATGGAGCACACCCGTTTTCCCTCCGGTGACACGAATCAAGGGGAACAGACACCTCACAAGTCCCCGCTTCGTACACGTAAACAAAAATAAAACAATAATTTGCTCGCGTTAAGCGCGAGGGGGGAAGAAGGGAGAGAGAAATGAATATGAAGCAGAGAGCCGAAGCATTAAATCAGGAGATGAAATGCCTGCCAATGCTTTTTAAAAACAAACCAAGGAAATGAAAGGGCTGCAAGCAGCCGCCATGGCGAGACAATAATCACTAATCAAGTCCAAGTTTCACTCTAATCAGTTCAGTTGTTACAGGGGAAAAACAGAGCAGTGGCTGGGCTGCAGCGTTGCCATCCATCACCGGCTCCTGGCAGCAGTGGGGCTGAACCCAGAGATCTTGGGGAGCCTGGTTCGGTGGCGCCGGACCCTCCCTCCCATCCTCATGCTGCACCGGGCTCCGACTGGGTCCCGGGAGGGAGCTGCGACCATAACCAGCAGAGGCAGGGCTCTGACTAATGGGGAGACTGGTTTTCCTATAAAAGAGAGAAGCGTGAGCCGAGGGAGGGGACAGGAATACCTGCAGCAGAGAGGCAGGCTCTGGACCGCTCCGAATGCCTGCTGAGCACTGTGCAAGCACGATGGGATGCTTTTCAAACTCACTTTGGCAGTGTGACGGCCTCTGCAGAAGGTGAGCAAGCTCTGTCATCGCTTGGAGGGGAGGGA
>VZTO01003505.1:24261-71421 GCA_013400615.1 Syrrhaptes paradoxus | reverse complement strand
ATGATTCTATGGATTTTGGTGCCTCCATGCTGCATATTACAGGAGTGAAATGGCTGTTATTTTCTATGAGTGTGCTGACATTGAGCATCTGAGCTTCTCACACAGCTGGTGTCAATGCCGGTGAATAATGTGCTCCAGTCTTTCATTGACACACTAATATTTATAGGATTGAAATAGTGTCCCATCCCTCCTGGCATAAACTAGGTCACTGCCTTCCTCTTGTTCCTCTGTTTCGTAGAGCTGAGCACTGCACACACGGTCATTAGCAAGGTAATGTCATGGCAGGTGCAGGTGCATGTTGTTTGCTGGATGTGCTTTCCCGTGGCTCTGCTGATGCGTGCTCACTGGAAGTTAGCAGCACAGGGGACCTACTGCTGGGTACTGCTGGTAGAAATGGATTTGTCCTTGTGATAGTGAAGTGTGAAAGCTTTCTGCTCAGACTGAAGTGCAAATTAATACAGTCCATTAGAGAACTGTTCAACCAAGGGAGGCGTAAGAGATTATTTCTGTGCTCTATCAGCAAGTGAGCTGCTGGATTTCTGGATTTTTTTTTATTATGTGTGCAATTTGAATAATGAATAATAATGGCATATAAGCTGCTGTTGTAAATTTATTGTGAGAGATGCATGGTCCTAATCATTTCACAATCGAAGCATTTCATATCTTAAATATTTGTACTGTTTGCAATTAAAATATGGAATTATTAACTGAAAGCAAGGTCAGAAATTGTGTGATTTGTATGCTCAAGGCTTTAGGAAACATATTGAAAGTAATTTGTCCCTCTGCAGAGAAAAAGAAAATTAATCTTTATAGCTTTACGAAACTTTGTGTCATTAAGGCAAATACAAGCTGACTCTGGAATCTGGGATGCCTGAGTATATATAGCTGTAGTTTTCTTGGGTTTCTCAAGGCATGCTCTTGAACAGGTAAGGAAGTTGGCCAAGTTTGCATTTTTCCATTCTTGGATCTCCTATGCTCTTTCTCCTTCCCTATTCTCTTATTCAGCAGCTTTTGAAGAAGAGAGAAAATGTGATAATCTATACTTTCTTCAGTGTCTCTCATTTCCTGATCTTAATCAATCTCAGCGACCAGGATAGGAGTCTCTAGGATGAAGCCAGCTGAAGACACGTGGGGGAAATGTCATGGGGAATGTAAAGCTTTTAGGGATGTTAGGGTAAGGAAAATGAAATGCATTTTTTGCATTAGGGATTTTTTTTGACAGTTTGAATTAATCAGATTACATTGTGGAGAGTTTTGCAGGTAATAAAGGAAAGGAAAAAGGAAGTTAGTGCTTGGTGTCCCATTTTAAGATAGCACCAGAAAGCATTCTGACAAACTTGCCATTGACTATGGATGAGACATCACTTCTGAATGTGACAATGACACGGCAAAGGTAGATACAGCAAGATGGCTGGGGACAGAAGCGCAGGATAGTATGGGAAGTCATCACAGTGAAAGGAAAAAGAGCTATCTCTGTATCAGAGAGGACACACTGGAAATTATTTTGAAGATTTTTCCCAGGGATAAGAACTAATAGTCTAGATAAACAGAAGGTTTTGCAAAGTAGCAAAGATGGTATTGCATGTCTGATTAATATCTATTTACTTCCTCAAGAATCTTACACAAATGGGATAAGATATACCAGGCTTCCCTTGCAGCTCATATTTACTTGGAGTTTGTACAGCTCAAGATCATAAAAGGTGCAATTCTTGCTCAGGGAGAGTATTCTTTTGTACATCTGGGAAGGGCTTGGACACTTTAAAGATCTACTTCATGATGCTTAAGAGCAAAAATATGAAAACTAGGGCATCTAGCATGACTCTCTAAGTAAAAGGCTTTAATTTGGTATCTGGGATTTATCTACTCACAACAGATACTCATGATCCATTCTTGCTAAGACTGGCCAGACCACCTCTTTTCTGAATTTGGAAGTGGGGTAACCCTGTCTACACTGTGATGTAGACTGAATCAGACTGAAAGGCAAATTTGTGCCATTATTTGTCTTTAAATGTTAATCTTTAAATGTTCTGCCATCATTTTACACTTTTGAAAATCCATTCTCACAGACTTTCTTAAAGTGACTTTCCTGGGGGGCAGCGTTGCCTGTTTGTATTTGATGTGGAGGATTGCTGCTGGGCGCAGATCTGTTTCAGTTGTGCTTTATGCTACCAGTAGATGGGTTTCAGCAGCTAGAACTTCAGTGGACTAACAGCATGTCCATGGGATGTGTTTGATCAGGGGAATATTCAATACCAGCAGGAAGCTAGGTGCTCTTTGTATTTTCTTTTTTCTCCCCCCCTCTCACCCCCTCAACCGCCCCAGGATGGAGTGGTTGTGTTGTATCCCACCCACAGAGACAGTATTGCTCCTACAAAGAAGTGAAATGTGTGCACTTTACATTTTTGGTCATTCCATGTATCTCTAATTGAGATGATACCAGCAGTTGGTGATATGATTAAAGACTTTTCCAGAATTATAGGAAAGGGGAAAGGCATTGTTCCATTTTTGTTCCACTCTGCAACACTTTAGGACCAGTGCCAGGAGATGGTTACATATATGCATATATTTCAAATGAAATCCAAAGCTTAGTTATGACAATACTGACCTTGGTCCAAAAGACTTAAACTTCTAGTTTATCCTGTAGGGATGTAAAATAACCACACGCTCACACAGAAATTCTGCACATAAAAGGGAGCGGATTGTTTTGGAGGGTTGTGGGGTTTTTGCTAGTATGTGGCACAGAAAAGACAGCTCATACACAAAATAAGGGGAGATCAGAAAAACATAGGTTTATCTAGCCCATCCTTTCTCATTACAAAGGTGTTCTCTGTACTATTCTCCTGTGTTTTTGCTAGTCCAGTTTCCAATAATTTAACAATGATGTCTCTCATGCTTCCCTTTCATAGGAAATTACGAAAAGTTCCTCAATATTTAATAGTCTTGTCTTTTTCTTTTGGTCTCTGCCTCAAGGTTCAAAAGACCAATCTTGTGCTATTTTTGTAGCTGACTGTATATGTTTGTATCACAATGTTTTGACTTGGTAGCTGCAGTGTATTTAACTCTAATATATTTCTTCGAGTCAGTAACATTACAATACCAAAACTAATACAGCTTGTGAATTACTGTACATAATACTCCTATTTGGTATATTCATAGCATTTCATTTTTATTATTGCAGACTTTACTGAGTGCACTATTTATCAGAGTTTATAAGGAATGAGCTTTGCAAACGCTATTAAATCGCTCAAGTGTTCTAAATTATGGCACCAGAGCAGGTGCTATTGTCTCCAGCTCTTCTGGAAAGAAAGGAAAAACCCTTAAATGATCCTGGACGTTTATATCTAAAGGAAACAATCCTTTATATTAATATAAAAAGATTGTTTTGTGCTCAGTCAAGGGAATTCTTGGCAGTTGGTTTAAACTTATATGTATATACAGCACACTGGAGCCTGCTAAGTACCTCTGTTTTCTTTATGGACGGAGCTTTGGTGCCAAGAGGTCTGCACTGCATACAAGTGTAGATATGCTTCTATCTGATGGATTGTCCCATACTGAACCACATTGTATACAGGATGTTCAAACACGTATTGATTATGTAATTCTGCAGTTTACAGCAGAATCATAACCTGATGCTTTTAAGTACATATATGCAATCAATCTTCATGTGAAGGAGCTCAGCAGAAAAGAAATATTTTATGCTATATATTAGACGTTAGATTAAATGACATTAGATTAAATGTATGTTATACATTTTTCAGCCTCATCACAATAGCATTATTGTGAATCTATGCAATTCTTGAAAGCATCATCTTTGTGTTGACTATGGACTGTAAATGCATAATAAAGTTCATAGTGTATATAACGCTATTTTGGCTTTAGTGCCAGGTCTCATGGTCAGCCACAAGGGAAAACCTCATATAACACAAACACAAAATTTTTATAGGGCTACCTTTATGTTTGTTGCATGTCTATTGAACCTTCCTTCAAGATTGCATTACAGAATAAGAAACTCATACTTGACAGGGAAAATTAGCATGTTGATTAGATTTTAGTCCCTGATGCAAAAAAAATTGAAATATATATGCTTTTAGACTAACTTGGTTCTGGTACTATATTGCTAGCTTCCGACTGATTATTTATAAAATATAGACAATTTGACTCAACTATCACTTCTGAATATAGAAATAAATACAAAATTTGTCAAGACTGCCTTATGTTGGCAATTTTTGGAAGTGATTATGTTAGATTACAATGCCTAGCTGTGTAAAAGATGATTTAGGCTGCTAGTATTCATTTGTAAGTTGGGACAAGAGTACTTGAATTATTATTCTGGAACAGCTTTCATGTTTAGAACATTTATTCCAATCTTTTTGATCTATGAAAATTATAGAAATTGAAAATACGACTACTTGGCGATAATGTGGTGATCGTGCTACTTACTCAAACAGTTGCGTCTGCATTCACTCTTTAACTCACATTTTCCAGTCATTGAAATTCCTTTTCCTCATTCATTGTTAGTGGAATTTATATGCCGACTGAATGTTTTCATCCCTCATATAGGGTTTTAAAAAATGTTGCTCTGCTGTCCCACAACCATCTCAGAACTCAGTAACTACGTTAGCTGTTGCTGCAGTGTGTGGTGGCTGTCTTATGGCAGGGGAAAAAGAACATGCTTGAAACGAAGTTTTTATTTGTCTGACATTCAAAATAATACTGTACAATAGTATATAGAAAACTCTGCAAGGAGCTAGGTTTTCGCCTTTAGATGCATTTGGGCAGTAATGTGTGCAGAAAAGATCTGAAGCAGGTAAATATTTGTAGAGAGGCATATAGAGAGAATGGTCTGAGCTTGGTTCCCAAACCTTTAGTGGAAGACTCTACTTGTCAAAGGCAAGGTGCTGAAGATGAGATGCATGAAAGAAGGCTGTAGCACACCACTTCTCTGTGTGTTTGCCCAAGAACAGGAAGCCAATCGTGGTGTTCTCCGCCACTGAGTTATAAAACCTGCTGCACACTGGTGTTGTAACCCTGCAGTGATGGTGCTCTGAATCTCACAGGGCAAATATAAAAGCCTGCATCTAGAACTGACCTATTAAGTAAAGGTGTAAAAGTCACTGAATATGTTTCCTACTGTAGTGACTACTGTGTAGTTGTACATATACAAGAATTCTCATCAGCAATATGGATTCTTAATCACTTTTTACCATTACTGCAGGAAATTCAAATTTGTATTTAAGAAATTGTTCGGTTTAAAAATAGTTTTCCTAGCTGTACACAATGATATTTACTATAACATCTTGGATCTTCTCACATGACTTAATACATTAATGTGTTTCTAGGCTGTACAAATAGTATTATTTCTTTCTACAGTGTCATTAATTTAGTCTTCTTGCCATGGTGCTGTCTTGAACAGTAACAGTATGTCCTGGGTTCAGCTGAGACAGAGTTAACTTCCACAGTATCAGTGACTGAAGATGTGCAGTAAATGTATTAAGTTCCATTACTGTCTCATGTTTCTTTTTCTTTGCATTTTCTTACCTATAACTTACATAGTTAAGGAAAAAAAAAAAGCACCCTAAGATTAATAACAAGTGGCTGGTTTTGTTTCCTAGTTTCATTTTTCATTACATAAGTTATATGATTTAGATCACAGGGTTATGTTTCTAAAAGAGACGTTTGAAATCTAAACTTGGATCTGCCTCTATAGCAATTTTTTTTATATATATATATTTAAATCTAAGTCTGGATTACTTGAAGCAACTAAAGCACTTACACTTTTAATCTTGGAAAAAGACAGTGTGCGTAAATCATCTTTGCTAGGTGGAGCGCATGAGGGTCTCCAGCACTTGGGTCCGTATGGCAATATCCCAAACATTGTGGCTGAGCTGACAGGAGACAATGTACCAAAGGATTTCAGTGAAGATCAAGGGTATCCTGACCCTCCGAATCCCTGCCCTATTGGAAAAACAGGTAATGATGTATCCTTCACACCTCTGTCTTCACTGTGTATCTTTCAGGGCTGTATTAGGCAGTACAACACTTGATCAGCAGCAATGTGTGTTTTCTTTCAGTCTCCACCCCAGAAGCAGAACTGTTGAGCAATTATATGTTTTAGATTAGATTTTTTTTTTTTAATGTGTGCACCTTCTGTATTGCTATATGACTGCTAGAGAAAGTGAGGTGGAAGAAATCATCCTGACCTTGGAGTTGAAGATAGTGAGATTTATGATAACGTCTTGTTCCTGAGGGAGTTCACTTTTAGGCTGCCCACTGAAAAAAGCTATCATTCTGTACAGATGAGACTTACCCTCATTTTAGAGACTTTCATTGTGCCAAGAGGAATGAAACTGTCTGCCCTGATCTCCAACCCAGACCATGAGTCAATATTTAAGATACCTTGGCTCCAATCCATGTGGCTTTATAGCTCACTGAGGGTGCATCTGTGCCAAGAACTGGAGAACTCCGTGGACATACCCCAACTTGTTGCACGCAGGCTTACTCTGACAGAGGAGCAGTGCAGCCCCGGAGTGCTGGGGCAGTACGGTACCCGAGACACTCTGTACGTTCCTCGGCTTGCAGCTGCGTGTATACTGAGCCATGCGGGTGGCTAGTGACTGAGGGATCTCTAAAGTAGCGATGCTTGTGCATGATATAGACATACACTAAGAATTGATCTTTTTCCTGTTATTTGAGCCAAGGAATGACTTCCAGTACTGAAAGTAGTAGTAAAACACCCATTGGCTCCCTTGGGAGCTGGAACTGGGAATGAGCACTCTTACTTTTCTCTCATTTTTTTAATGTGAGCTGAGAGATCCTTTCCAAACCTTTTCTGTTTGGTCTTATATTATTTGGATAATGCAAAACAGTTGTTTACATTCTTATTTTAAAATGTTCTAACTAGCTTAGAATTGATAAAAAAATAAATATTTGTTATGAAAAGTTTTGTAAACAGTGTTTTTACATTTCATTCAAAAAGATGACAAAATTTCAAATAGTGCTCCCTTACTCTTTTCTGTTGCAGCTCATTTGGTGATGATGCCTACATCTCTGCTGAAACAATATCTAATCTTCCATTTTGTTCAATATAGCTGTCATTGGACAGGTTGCAAATGATGGGTTTAGGTTTTCTCACACACACACACTTTCTGTCTTCTCTGATTACCCATTAGACTTCTGTTAGTGATTAGATAGATAAATTTAAAACCTGGCATCCAGAGAAATGCCCTTGAAAATCCCTTCAATTTTTCTTTCTTAGGTGAAAGAAAAGTTGTTAGCTAAGCTAATACAGTCAGATCTGAACGCAGTGGGAATTCTTAGGGAAGTGCTGCCTGCTTAGATGAATGGCTCTGTCATAGATATGCTGTGAGCAAAGATAGTATCTACTAGGATTAGAGTACGCTGTGAGAAAAGATAGTATCTACTAGGATTAGAGTAAAATGTTTTTCAGAGCCTTAAATGGAAATTCAAGTGGTGACTGTATTATGCATACAAATTACCGGAGGCCTTCCTCAATCAGGTCTGTGGATTTGCTTAATGGAAAACAATTTTTCCAGTTACTGTCTACATATACACATTCCACAGCGGGGATACATAAGCCTGGAGCATTCGAGCTTGAAGACTTTTAGATTAGCAGTTGCAGAGGGCACAGACACGTCCAGCTAGCTTTGTGTTTTCTACCAAAAGACACAGACATGCTCAGAGAAGGTCTACCATATTTTCATGGTCACCTGCTTCTTCTCTCTTGAGATTACCCTGTCCCTGCTGAGACTGAAATAATTTTTAAGTGCTTGTAGTTAACTGTAGTGGTTTCTGAGTTCCTTAGCCAGTATGGTTAGTTTACCTGTCTCCTATTGGCAACTTTATTTTTTTCCCCATTCTAAGGAGAAAAGAGAACAAACAGGATTTGTTGGACTTAGAATAACCTCCTCAGGTCATTGAATCAACTAATTTTTAAGTTGAGTCTTTACTGTTTCCCACATCTAAGGGAAAAAAATCCATCTGCAAATCTTTTCACATCAAGATCATACAAGGACAGAAGGGAAAGTCCACAGGGGCATCCTCTAGAGTGCCTGTGTTCTGGCCGATGTAGCTGCTTAGATGCCCAGCATCATGCCCCGGGTGGTCGGATCTCCATGGGTACGGCTGAGAGGAACTTGGACTGCAAGCTCCCCATGCTGACCAAGCAGAGGGAGCTCCAGGAACAGACTCTATCCAAAGAGCTACTCTGGCCTCAAGTTGCTGAATCTTTGTTTAACCTAACGATGGCTTATTTTGGTAAACGGTCCATAAGCTGATTTTTATAAGGATATTATCCTTGCTGTGACACTGCCTGCAAAACCATCCATTGTGATTAAAGGAGGTTTCTGGATGCATCAGATTAGTTACCAATCTGCAGAAATCTCTTCAGCATAAAACTTCTGCCACATTGCATTTTTATGAGATCTTATGATGCACAAACAATTTTCAGCCATTTTGAACAAAGTAGCAAACCAGAAATGGAGTTCCATGAAGAGCTACTCAGTGAAGGAAATCCTGTCTCTTTTCAGCGTTGTTTTACCATCAGCTTCAAAAATATTGCCTAAACAATTTCTACAGCTTTCTATGGTCATTTAAAAATGAAAAGAGGATCCCTTCTGAGGCAGAATAACATGTGGTTCTATGTAAAATCAAACTCAAACACTACTTTAAAAGAAAAACAAAAAGGGGAGGGAGAGCTTTGAAACTGAATTTGTTGGTATTGAATTTTCATTTAAGTTATGGGGGTTTAAAAAAAAATCCTGACAAATTCCTTTCAAAAGAAAAAAATACCTGATATTTTCCAGCCATCCAGTTCTTTAAATTTTGTGGGTTTTTTTTTTTTTACATTGCATAATTGCACTTAAGAAGTTTGCTGATTAATGTGGCACCTATTGCGTGTTCCAAAGCTACTAAGCATTCAGCACTTTCTAACATACTTTTGCAGCTGATGATGGGTGTCTAGAAAACACCCCAGACACAGCAGAGTTCAGCAGGGAATACCAGCTGCACCAACACCTTTTTGATCCAGAGCATGACTATCCCAACATGGGCAAGTGGGTGAGTAAACGTTTCTTGCTTATTTTTGTTGTGAAACTGGGTATTGTCTACTGTGTGAGATACTATGAAACCACAAGGAGAATGTTGTGCTTATTGCTGGAAAAATTGTCACCCTAAGGGAAACTTCTCAAGAAGGTGAACTTGCCCCTAAAAATATAGAAATAATGCCTGTGATTGATGAAAAACCCATAAAAATAAAAAATAGAAATCCTTGTCTTGTTACCTGTCCCAAAGCATGACAATTGTATATGTGTTTGATAAATGCAACAAACCACATTTCAAAGTCCAGCGAATATGTGACCAAAATCAGTGCAGATTTTAGCACAAGATTTCAAAACACAGCAGGGCCCTAATTTGAAAGATTATCCAGGTTCAGTGACTACTCACTGTTCAGCTACTTAGATGCTTTAAAAAATAATTTTTTTTTTTAAAAAAAGAGTGCAGCAGTGCCTAAACGTCTTGAAGAATCTAGGTCTAGGTCCAGACAGCTTGCTCTAAGGAATCCTCTCTGGCTTAAGGATTTTGGAAGGCTTGACACTGCTTTTTCCTCTATTCAGGTTGTGCGCTATATTATATTGAAAACCTATTTTACACATTGCATATAATAAATACAGTGCACTACACAAAGGGCAAAAAGCTTGCTCTGAGCATACAAGGACTTTAATAGCTCCAGCTAGACTATTTCTGTAGACTAGAGACTCCAAAGAGAGCTCTGCCACTTAATCTTAGATTACATCAGTTAAATGTCCAATCCCAAATCCATCTTCAGGCGCCAGGAAAACAATAACAATGATCATAATTTACGCTTCTGGAGCAAATAATGAAATCTCATTTTACATTTTTATAACACTTTACTTAAGATTGCCCTAAACCAGTGCTCTGTAAGCATATATCGATAAACGGACATGTTTGGCAGCCTCTTCTCCTGCTGTAATTGTGAGACAATGATTCATCATTTGTAATCAAAGCAGTGTAAGATTTATAGTCTTAATTACTTATGTGAGTGCTAAATTTCTAGAGAGAATCATGCCAAAAATCCAAATTTTGGAAACTCTTGTTTCATTCTAAGTAATTACCATCAAAGGTTTTATTTTTAAAAACACCAGATGGTGAACTTTCTTATTTATGCCAGATAATGCTGTTAGTTTTCTTATTATTCATAAGTAATTTACTTTCATAATACCATTTTGAAGACTATAAGAGCACTTCTGTAAATCTTTGGCCTATAGCAATATTTCAGAATCAAGCCTACATATTGCGTTGTCATCAGCAACATACACACTTAACAAATGGTAGGTAATCATTAGTGAATACTGGGTTTTTTTCATTTCTCCATCCATCACTACTAATTCAGGGGAAAAAACTGCTCATGCATGGATTAAAACAGACTATTAGGTACTAAACAGTAATCATATCTAGCTGCAGCGTAGCCAACTCCAGATCTTTTTAATTAGAGATGAAACAGCTGGTTATGTGCATGAGCAAATGTTCTGCCGAGATCCAGGAGAATTGCCCCAATTGACTCCTCGTCATATGTTACTTCATGCTAAAAACATAAATACAATGGTATCTGGTTTTATGGCCAGTTTTACTAATTTTGTTTCTCTGGAAAAATAAGAGGAGAAAAGCACTCTAGAAATTAGCTGCTTGAGACTTTATAAAGGAGAGGGAAAGGAGATGGGATCTTTTAGGTCACTTACTGTCATCTGGATTAGGTCGTAAATGACCGACACAGCTAACTGTGGGGTGCCCTGTGTGTGTGCATCCTCATCCTCCCACTGCCCCAGCCACCAGCATCCCCTCTGCCCCCAGCAGCCCCTTCCTGCTGCTTCCATGGACAAGCCTGGGACCAAATGCCCACGGGCTGTCACAGCTGTGTATTTACAGACTGCATTTCCACAAACTCTTGCGTGCTATGAAGGCACTGGGCTGTCACCACTGTCTGAAGGCCTTGGAGCCAGTGTGTCTCCTGGACCTGCGCGAGCTGGCATGTGCTCGCAGCTCTCGGGGGTGCTTCTCCCCTGCCTTTTCCTGCCACGGAGAGGCTGAGGCAGTGTTACAGTTCCCACTGACTTGTCCTTTCAAGGAGCCAGCATGCATTCCTTGGCGTAACCACAGTAAAACCCAAATTACATTAGCAGGTCAGGAAAAAAAAAAAAAAAAACAACATGACCTGTTTGTTCATGAATAATGGGGAGGAAGCAGGTTGGTTGGTTTGTTTTGGTGACAGACTCTTGTGCTTGCGAAGCTGTGGAACCTCTGCAGTACCCTGCAAATAGTAGACACATTTTATAAGAGAAAAACAAGTCAAGAAGCTGTCTCATATGTCAAAGTATATGATGCCATGTAGACGCTAAGTATTATGTATAAATACTGTTAATACATACGAAGATACAAATATACAAATCATCATAAATGTATACTGGATTAGGAGAAGGAAGAAAGAGGAAAAAATTTCCTGTCTTTGGGACAGCTCTCCATATATCAATATGCTGACCTTTGGGAAGTCTTGGGAACAGGCTCTGTCTATAGGGTGAGATATACAGCTTATACTCTCCTCTCCTGCCCCAAAGACTGTTTTTTTCCCCTCATATGTGGAAAATGTAAAGGTGGCAGTGGGAATAGTAGGATGAGGGACTTTTGGAGGTAAGAACCCTGGTGTGTAACTATAGTTTCTAAGATTTTTTGAGGGGTTTTTTTTTCCCTCAGTTCAGACTTTTCCTTGCAAGCGACAGGTACTTTCCATTTGAGTCTGCATTTTCTACATCTTGCAGCTTGACTCTAGGTGGTCTGAAGAACTGTTGTTGGCATCTAGAAAGACTTGCACGAAGATAGTTTACAATATACAATTTACAAAACAAATCTAAAACCCACTTATATGTAAATTGTATATTTATTAAAATGCAAATGTTAACCACTGCCACGTGTTTTGGTTGAAAAGAGGAGGGAAGTTCAGGTGTGTTTTCTGACACCAATATAAGTACAAATAGAAAATTAAAAGCAGCTATGTTTTTCAGCAACACTTCCTTTTACTGAAGCAATGGATAACGTTTCATTCTAAGGGCAGAAATAATGCCAGTTTCACTTATCAGCTACAGTGGAGGGATCCAAGAGAGTACAAAGAAAGGCAAATGTGAAAAAGGGATAAAAACATTCAGTTCCTTGTTAAAGAAGTTGCCATCTCTGGCTTCCTAATTTTAATGTAATCCTGAAGCTAGTCACTCGTAAATTTCATTTTATTCCAACTTCAGTTATAACAAGCAACATTAAGTGCATCATTCTTTGTCAGCTGACATTTTAAAATATCTGGATGGCAATGGTGATTATTAGGATGGGTTATGGTATGCCTGGTACCCCTCTTCAGTTTCAGACAGTAAATACAGATTGGTTAATTCAATGCAGTATGCTTGCTGTAATAGAAATTGTCATGCTTGATAATCCCAATAAGACTGTAAACTGACGGAAAAAAAAGCCCTCCCGAAAGGGTGCAACCTTGCTAACGCCATTTTCCTTTTCAGTTTTGCTTAATAATTGTGCAGGTCCAGATTACAGAATGGCTCATTCTTACTGACTTAAACAAATTGCAGTGAAGTCTGAAAGATGCAAGGGTAAATCTCTCTGGCATTAGTTAGTTGGTTGTACATGTTTTAACTTCTGAATTTTTTCCACCCAAATCGCAAACTATAGTACCCTAATCCAAGTAGCTGGGAGGGTGCAAAGGAAGCTCCAGGAGTGAGGAGAAAGTAGCAATTCACATGAAGCACATCTCCAGATGAGATGTATCTTTTAACTAAATAAACCCTGTGCCTTCACTCCTAACAAGTCCTAGGTGAGAGATGAGAATGGTGAGCAATTCATGGACAAATTTTGGTGGCTGATGAGCTCAAGCCCTTACGCAGTGGAACATATTTTCAGGATTGCTATTGCCGTACACACACACTCTTAGCTTACGCTCCATAACCTCATTTGCTTTGCACTCCACATAATGCCTAAGTAGTAGTTACGGTCTTAAAACATTCCCAAACAGACTAAACAAAATACTATCTTCTTGAGCAGGAACAGTTCAATTGTAAGGAATTTTCCTGAGTGACAGAAATGTTAGTCATATTTCAGAAACTCTAATTTTTCCTCTTGTGAAAAGTATAAGGTCAAACAGTTTACAAAGGGAGGCTTCGGCAGTACTTTGTTTCCTAAAGAGAATAATTTACGCATCCGTGGGTTTCTTTAAAATGTTAAATTTAAGTTTTCCCGAAGTGAGTTTGCATAAATGACTAGCCAAGAATGTCTCCCTTGGCCAACTTCACCTCTGTTCTCTTTTTGGCACAGCTCAGACAAAATAACTGAGGTTGGGCAAGAGATAGGCCTTGTGAATTTGGTGTTTAATGAACATGAGAAGTGAAAAACAGACAATTTTGGCAGATTTCATTGTAACACTTGAAAATGTTTGTTTTTTCTCATATCAAGGCTGCAGAGAGAGTAGAAGTGTTTGGTGAATTTGTCTCACGCTAGAGTTACACTTTCTATTTATATAATCAACATTAGGTCAGTTGTTTATAGCAGAATTAATGGCCTTGTTTATACAGTGTTCTGCTTTTGTACATGTAATTCTTCTCTCCTTCCATTTTCAGGTTAGGATTTGGTTTTGTTTTTCTTCGTAATACACAATTGAAACAAAATGTGTTGAGCATGTGTGTGTTATTCCAGACTTTATTAGAATTCACTACTTGTATGAAATACAACAATATGTGGATGCACTTATGTAAACTATGGTCAGAGGGGGTTTTTTGGTGTTCGTGTTTTTTTTTTTATTTTCTCATCATCATAACTTTCTCTTCTGCCAAGATGTTTTTGGCAGTTTTTAAAAGGTTTGCAATTAAAAATGTTATAGACTAAATGGTTTTTAGAAACTTTATTGAGGGCACTACTTAAACAAAGGGAGAGTTGGCACTGAACTCCTTTCAGCAGAACTTTGCACTGGAAAGTGTTGATATCTGGAAGAGAATAGGCAAAGACAACAAAACAGTAGGAATGACGCCGATTGCTGGTTATAAAAGGAATTAGAAAATCCCTTGTAAAAGAAGTATTTTTGCTCCTGTTCTTGTGTCACCTCAAATGTATAGCAATGTGTACCAGGGACAGGATTCCTGTTTCCTCTCCCTTCCACTCTTATTTTTCTTTTTGTCCTTCTGTATTTTTTTTAAATATATATGCATGTATACCATGTTATCACATGATGGGGAATATCCAGTCTATGTCATTATACCAGCACATACTTGAAGCATTAATTGCCTGAACACAGATGATAATACAGTGCAACATAGTGGAAGATCACTGGCTTTTTAATTGTTGATAAGACTGTGACTGCTCCTGAAGAACTGCAAAATGTTAGCAGGAATATCTAAATATTTATTTGTCGTTTATCTTTCTTGTAAAACTACACATCCCTCTAAACTTGCTAATATTTAACAGCAAAAGTAGTATTTTAAAAGAAGTGTGTAATGAATTTGATGGCTGCATTTTTTTCCCTTTCCAGAGCAAGAATTTACTCTTTGAGAAGATTAATGGTGGTCCAAAAAGAAGAAAGAGGGTAACTATCAGAATACTTTATAGGCCCTGTATCATCTAGAGAGCTAAGTAGTATTAAAATCATACTGTTGAAATGAAAAGTTAGTCTAATGCATCTGCATTATACCTTCAGTAATGTGTAGCCAAGGAATCTCTGTGATGAGCTACTACGGCAGGCTTCAGGACTGTCCACCAAGTACGAGATATATTTCTCTAAATAGCCCATTGCTTTCAGAGGATTTCACTTCAGTGCAGAGCATTAATTTTAAAACTTTCTATTATCTGTGTTTTTCAATTTATCCTATTTGCATAAAACCATTCAAAATTACGTAAATATCTTTAAAACAGAATTTTAAAGTTTCCTACTAAAACTATTGGTAAAATTAATTACCACTACTCATGCATGTGAATATGTTTTTGAGTGTAAATTACAGCAGAACCGATCCTTTAGTTGATGTAACTTGATTCACTTATGTACTTACATTTAGCTCAGATTGAACTCCTCTCTCTGTGTCCCACTTGCTTGAAAGACAAAGATGAATGGGTTCTCATCTTTCTGCCCCTGAAACAAGGAAGGCAAGCCACATGTCACTGAGAACCTCTGCACAGTTCACCTCACTGTCTTCTTTCTCTTTTTGGTAGTGTCAACCTTTCTTTTATCAAAAAATCACTTTAAGGAAGAATTGAAGTCTTTATCTTTAATGGCAGGTCAGGAAAATTTACAAGAAGGAAAAGTCTAGCTCTCTGCCAGAAAGTAGCTTTTCCAAATATGACAGCACAGTTTATATTGTAAATGAAGTAAATTTGGTTTAAAATAACTGAAGATAAGTGAAGAAGATTAATTAATTATTTTAACTCTCAAACCTGAAGTCTTTGCTAGAGAGGGAAAAGATGAGTTGATTTCTTATGGATTCACACATAACTGGTAATAAACACTGTTCAACCCTAAGTTAATGATCTCTCTTGAGCTTGGTATCTGCCTCTTGCTTACATTTGATTTTCAAGTTTGTTAGTGGAAAGGGAAAAGGGGCAGGCACCTGATTTTAACTCTAAAGTAAGTAGAATTTAATCTGGAAACAGTTCTGTGGAATATTTTGCATTATATTTTGTATTTTCTTTTGTCAATTGAGAAGGATTCAATTTTTTATGTATTCTCATTCTCTTCTACCTTATTTCAAAAAGTAGTAAGCAAGTACTATTCCAAAAAAAAGACCAATTAATCTTGCGAAGAATCTTCAAATAATTCCTAGAAGTTTATGCAACATCTGAATTTAACTAAATTAACATTAAACAGAACTTCTTTAAACAAACACAAACAAATCATTTACATGTGTCTTATTTTTAACAATTTAAAGCATTAAATTAGTGTTAGTTTTATTTTCAAAGATTTTTCCACATTCATTTCTGGTTCTCAGTATTTTTACATTTTTACTTGCAGCAAGCAAAGTACTCAAAAAAACAATAGAAGAAAGCAAAAGGGCTGCTCTACCCTATGATTAAGTATTAATGATAGCGTCTACAAATCTGGAGAAACCCAAGAACTTAAACTCAAGGATAGACAAATTCTAAATCTTTTCCAGAGATCTGACAAGTATTTGGGATATTTCAAAATAACTATTTCATGCTTTTTTTCAAAAGCTTTTTTTCCCCATAGTTCTGAACACCTACATTTTTGGTGGAAGAAGCACAGAAACATCTCAAGAAAAGTAATTTCTATGGTACAGCCAGCCTGACAAGACTCAGGAGATACTGGAAAATTCACATTCCTTCAAAGTTTGTCCTCAGGCACAGAATTTTTGTTGGCATCAAAAACGGGCAGACTAGAATTTTTGTCTGTATCTGTGAAGGAGAAAGTATATACTTGAATTTGGTTTACACTGACACAGTAACAGGCCAGAAAGTGGGTGTAAATAATATTTAAATTAATCCTGAAGTTCCACTAAGCTGCTTGATATTTGCAAATACGGTAAATACGTTTTGTTCTGTGGGTATAGATAAAATTCAAGCATAGGCTTTCTACATTACTGTGTTCTCCAAACAGTTTTGAGAGAGGATCTGTTCATCTTCAGTCTCACGTTGTGCTGCTTACATGGCGCAAAGTGAGGTTAAACCCTCTCCGGGGATCTTCTTTCCAGCATTCCCTTGTTCTGGCAGTGGTAGGAGAGCCACGTCCTATGCCAAAACCTTTCTGGCTCTGCTTCTGTGCCAGCAGTTTTTTATCTCAGCTTCAAAAGAGGAAGCGAAGAAGGGTTTCCTGGGGTCAAAAATGGTATCATAGTATCTGACTTGTCTCTCAGCATAAGGTCCATCAGAGGCTAGTGAGTTAAGCTAATGTTTGCCTGTATTTCTCTTAACAAGATCTGTCCTGCCTCAAGAACTAGGCAGTTAGATCTGCTGCTGCTTCTTTGCTGAGCTCAGGAAAGGAGGAGCAGAGCAAAAAGAGAGTGTTTAATTCAGACTGTCCTATATTCTCAGTAGTCCTCCTTCACTTGTGTTCTTTTTAGTGGATTGGATTAAATTATTGTAGACAAAAAATATTAGAAAAAAAAACCATTCATTGACTTTTAGATTTACTCCCTGAGAGCAGTTTCTTTTTTTTTTCTTCAGTCTGCAAGTATTTGACAGATAAGAAATATATAAATATATCCACTATTCCTATTTACCTTTTATATGTTTCCCTGTTTCTAATAAGTATAAATAATTTCAAACTTTTTTTCAGAGTGTGAACCCGTATCTGCAAGGACAGCGACTGGATAATGTTGTAGCAAAGAAGTCTGTTCCGCATTTTTCAGATGAAGAGAAGGGTCCTGAATAAGTACAATAAAAATGAATGATGAAAACTTATGCCATCTTCTGCTAGATCGTAATATTGCTTATATATAATCATCTATTAAAATCCTTGTGAATGGCAGCATGTTTATTATTTATATAATTGTAGATGAAAAACAGCTGTATTTATAACAGTATGTTCTCCTAGATAACAAAAATATGGTTCTGCTTTTTGCTAAGTTATGGTGAAAGGACATTTCTGTTTTTTTTATTTTAGTCATGGAGCAAACTTTAAAAATGTTAGTAATTTTAATAGCTAACGTGAGGTAAATGGTCTTAATGAGCAGCTTGTAAATAGGAAGATGTAAAAAAATGCCCTGTCTGACCCCAACATTTAATCTTAAATGTTACTATGTTTGACACATGAAAATTATAGTTTTGTGTTTTGTTCACAAATATTGTTACTTAGCAAAGATGAATTATTTATTTTACCCAGAGAATTTTGGCTTTTGGTCCATTTTAATAAACATTTGAGCAATCTACAAGGTTTGCAAAGTGACATTTTCCAAAATATTTCAGAGACTCATTTGTCTCGATTATTGCTGTGCAAATTTAAAAATTAAAGAACTGCTTTTTGACTCTCTCGACTGGAATATTTTTGTTAGTTTTCATTGTTCCATGTCCACAACTTTCCTGCACACTTGCACATCCTTCTTCCTTATCAATGGTACTGTTGTGTGGAAATTAATCTTCCCTGCTGTTCTTTGTCTTAGTAACAGCAGCATTTGTGCACTATAACATGCTTAAATTATGTGTTCCTGGGATATTATAAGTGAAGATGGAGACATCTTGTCTGTGTTAATAAGGTTGTGTCAACATCCTCTGAATCTAAATCCAGGATATGAAGGTCATTACAGTTGATGATCTTCTGAAAAAACTATGATACTTTAATAACACCGGTAGCTATTGCTGCTCTTGAAGTTGCTCCGTGAAGTTTGAATTGCCTTTTTGCTGCTGGGAGATTAAAGAACTTTACATTCCAGAAAACTGAGCTCTCCCTTTCTGAAAGATGAGAATATAAAATGACCTAAAATTTTGTTATTTTCCGGGTGCATCAGAAATACTTCAACCCATGTGCAGGAGGCACTGGAATTATGGAAAACAGCATTTCCTTACAGCTTTGAAGTTCAAATCTATGGAAAAAAAATGTAGTTTCCTTCCCCATCCTACAGAAAGGCACAGTAAAATAATGATGACCCCTTAAAAAAAAAACAGATAAGAAACCAACAGAAACTAAAGTACTAGCTACGCAAGATTAAAGTTAACAGGATATCACAAATATGACTGGGTATGGCATTTGCTTTTTCTATCCCAGCACTCAGAAATTTGTAATAAATTATGTATGCAGAGTTGGTCCTCTCACGTCATTTATGGGTAGATTGCAAAACTCTGTAGCATTCTAGGCTGAACTACTAACACGTCTTTAATCATATTTCCTCTTTAAAATAATTTTGGAAGAGAAAACTAAGTAGTATGTCATGCAGTGTGTGACTAAATAGTATGTAATACTCACATGTGACATGAAATTGAGGAGTCTGCATGAATTGCAGAGCTCCTCCCACTTCCAGTGCCTTGAATGGGATGGGAATAGTCCAGCTGTTCACACAAGAGAATGTGTATTCTCTGCTTCTTAAGCTTTTTTTTTTTTTTTTTTTTTAATGTGCACTCCTGCTTAGTCTTCACACAGGTATTGAGAGTGACAGACTTGCAAAGGTTATCTCCAAAACTAGAAAAAACCCTATATATCATGGCATGAATCTGAAATCAGAACCCACTGCTGCCCAGTGTCCCAGAGGATGTGAAATGGCCGTTCCTCTCACCTAGCCCCCATCCAGCCACTGCTGCTGCCACAAGGCTTCCAGTTGGCCAGAGGCTAGATTTCTGTTCCTAAGAAAAGGGAGTTTCTTCAGGTACTCAACTGCCTTATCAATACTTTTAATTACTTTTAATACTGAGCTACTTTCTGTCCTTATCAGCTCCAGTAAAATCCATTTTAATCACAGAAACAAAGCAACCCCGAAGGCAATTTATTTCATTTTTTAAGCTCTTGGTAAGGACCAGCACATAATAAAAGGCAGTGTGTACAGTAAATGGGGGGCTTAAACAGGGAGGGGCAAAGATGTATTGTTTGTTTAATAGTATCAGAAATCCCACATCTGATTTCTTGAAGCACCCTGTTTGCATGGGGATGTGATAACCCAGCACTGAAAATCGACCAGACCAGGGATCCCTGGTGGCTGCCTGCCACTCTGGGGGGCCCAAGGAGCTGCCCTTCTGTCTAGGATAGACCTGCACACAGCAGGCAAAGGAAAAATTACACAATTTAGATATGTATCCCCTTTACACTGCACAATGACGCGTCTTACAGGAACTGTCTGCTGGAAGAAATCAAATGCATGGTGGCGAGCAGCCATCTGCTGAGTCCATCAGGCAGCTCGAGTGTTTCACCTGGAAGACTCTAACAGCAGTATTGTGTAATTTTAATAAAACATTGCTATTATACCATGATAATGACATTAATTACTGTTTCATAGTAGAGTTGCTTATCTGTACTGGGATTGGTCATCCCATAGTAATTAAAAATCCCCAAACAAACAAACAAGTAGAAATTGTCCCTCCTACTGCTCCAACAATGGTCCAAGCATGTATATGTAGTTTTTAATAAAGAATTATCACAGTGCTGGTCTTCTGGAATCAATGAACAAAGATGCTGACTACCCCTATCACTAGGAGCTCACTCCACCAAACCAATATTCACAAGAATGTAAATAGCTGCTCAACTCTTATAGGTGTTATCACCCTTTTACATTTATGATGCATGTCAATTAAGAAGCATGTATATGGCTGTTGTTGCTTAGAATTTTCATTAAATTAAAACCTTTTAAGATTATTTTAAGATCTGCAAGTGTGTTAATTACCTCTAATGCATTTGAGACACAACATGCTTGAAAAAAGCTATACAAACTAAAGTGTATTGCCATGCAACATGTTGGTTTTGTCTGGTAAAGAAAGTTATGACCCTAGTTTAAAAAAAGTACTGTATAACTGAGCAGACTATAGTATTTGATTTGTGACACAAAACTTACTCTGGGTATGCATGTGTCTATATATTTATACACATATAAATATATACACACTAATATACACTTTAAAAATATAATATAGTCATATAATAAACTCAGCAGTAAAGAATACAAAGATGTCAACCCACAGAAGAAAGTAATATCAAAACAGTGAATTATTCAGGAGGGGAAATAGTGATATGTTACTTTTTATTGGCACATTTGCATTCACCAAACAAAACCATGCCACTAGTCTTACCAGCAACTCATGAGTGAACCAAAGACATGTGGAACTATTTCTGAGAATGTGATGACAGAATCCTGAGAGTCTCTTACAGGACTGTAAGTAAAGCCGATCTGAAGCTTATTTTATCAAAATATGGTGAAGCACATCATCTGCTAAACTGAGGAGAGATACAGGCAGAAAGATGACTACCAAGTCAATTAAATCTTTGGCTTTGTTGTGGACAAAGTAACGCTCAAGCCCCTTTGTTTCCAAATGTCAGGAGTTGGGGATAAAGGCAAGTATTCTGATGATGAAGAGCAGACTTGAGTCCATGCCCTTAAATCAGGCCTCTAACCAGTAGCTATATGAAAGCATTGAGAATGCTTTTTTTTCATTTTCATGCTATACAAAAGCTAAGTTTTTGAACATTTAAATTTGTTGGGAAAAGCCCATAACACCAACCCAAAGCAAACTTGGAATCTTCTGGCCTTTTTGCTGGTGAGCTCACTAAACCAAATCTTACCTCATTTGTAATGCTGCAACACTTGTCCTCTGAATTAATTTTTATGCAAGTACTTCTTGTTTACATGCAAGTCTGGAATGTCTGTATCATTAGGACAAAGACAACTTTTCAGTCAGTCACAAACTCACATTTATGGATGGAGAAGAGAAAGGTAGGCAGATTCAGAAGATGCTGCGATGACCACATGAAAATTTAAAATGTACAAGGCAGGTAGTTTCACATGACCCACAGGGGAGATGAGTGTGTCTACTGTTTTACTGGCCCAGTGCGCTATGGGTAAGATTTAAGGGACCTTTCCATCCAAGTCAGAAGCTATCAGGGAACTAGAGGACATTATCTCCAATTTGAGACACCTGCATCCAAGGTCTCAGGCTAGTGGAATTGACAATTAGCTTGAATTATATTTCCACCATGCTTGATACAAATAGTATGGCAATCTGATATTCCTTAAAGAACAAATAACAGCAACAAAACCCAAACAGAACATATTGAATCCATTGCCACATGTATACATATGCATACACTTAAAAATTCAGTTTTGTTTGAAGTCATGCAAGTACCTTGAATACTCTTAATAAGTATAATGTTTAGGAATTATCTCAAATAATTAGTCTTCTTTTAAAATAAAGAATCCCTGGGGTCTTAAGGGACACCTGTTTGTGGTGCCTGGAGCCAAAGGCAGATTCCAACAATGAGCAAAGACAACAAGCTCCCTTAAATTGCTCAGCCACTTACAATGACCTACTTAGATGCAAACCAAACAAAAACTAAAACGAAATTTAGAAGAAGAGGGTGCAATTGCCATCATGAAGGGCTCCATGAACCACAAATACGGTTGATTGGCACAGGACTGGGTCCTAAGCCAAGATTTCAACATATGAGGCAGGGAAAGGGATAAATGAATTATTTCCCAGGTACATACATGGTCCAGGTCTACCATACTCAAGCCTTTTAATGTTAGGTGAAGATCGGCATTGAATTCCAATTCATCATCCTAATTCACCATGAGAAGGAAGTATGTAGTATCAGTTCATGTGTGCTTTATTTATGATGCTAACTGCTTTGCTGTGATTACATGGATCCTGACTGTTGGAAGAGCTGCTAGCCATGTGTTCAACACATGGGAGCATAACGAACCTTAAACGATGTCAGTGTCATGGCAGCAGCATTACCAATTGGAACTCAAAAAGCTTAAAAAAAACCCCTGTTTGACTAACAAGGTCTATTTTTGTATGTGGAGCAGAGGTGGAAAAAGGATCAGAAATGGTAGGAATTGAGAATAGCTTCAGTCTTTAAAGATTAGGCAGACCTGAGTCACCTCTTTTTACTTTTTCTTACAGTTCCTGTTTCCAAAACACATGGAATCCAGCTCCTATTGCAATGCATGGGTGTCTTTCACATTTAATTGCTGTGTTTCTTCATCCTACTCTGCTCACCAAGAAAAACAGTGGTGGGAGTCAGTGGCTAAACTTCATTGTAAACTGAGTGAGGCAAAGGAGAAAGTACAAAGGAAAACAATGTGCTATTTGCTACCAGCCTCAAACTATCCCTCATTCCCTAACCAGTGTCATTCATTTACAGACCATTAAGCCCTGATTTTCGAAGTATAAACGCTGACTACTTTTATTGCCGATTTCTGTTCTGAACCTAACCACCATATGACAATGTAAATTTTCTGTGAGTCACCAAAGATCTCTGTTACAAATGATAGGGTTTTTTAGGTCTGGGCATCTGAAGTTTTGTTGGATCATAGTAGGAGCATATGGCTTTGATGCTGAATTCAGTTGTAGCTTCTTTTAATTAATTCTTTATTCTGAGAAACAAAAAAATGCCGATCACTTCTTCAGTGCATTGTCTACATTCTAATGCCCCAAAGTTCTCTAAAAGTGGCTGAAATTCAAGTGGGAGAGCCTCTATGGTGAAATGTGGTCCTGATTCCTCATCCTAACATAGAACACCTTTTTACATTGGGAAATACAGTACCATGTTGTAGCATTTCATATTTCCAAATGGACAAAACAGACTCACGAAAGAACAAGTCAGGTCATCCAGAGAAGCACTCATAATTCACTATTTGTGCACAGACTCTGGCTATTGGTTAATTTCCCAAACAACCCTACCACTCAGCTGCCATGGGGGTCTGGGCATGCGCAGGTATGGTGTGTGTGCGTACAGTTAAAAAAGCAGAAAAGTTTTCCCTGTTTCTGATTCCTTTCAGCTTTCTCCTGCTATTCCCACAGTGTCTCCAGCTTTGCTGCAGCCTTCCTGATGGTTATGGCTCTGAAGTTATGGTGTCCCAGAAGACTTGTTTTCAGAGGCTTTCACAAGTGCAAGATATCCAGCATGCAAGCAATATGCGTTAGAATGGCACACATTTCTTTCAGTTTAAAATGCATTAATTATTTTTCTGCTTTAGTCTTTGAGGCTATATTCTCATTTCTAACTATATTGGCTATTTCCTGATGTGTTTTTATGTTCTCAGCAGCAATCTAGGAGCCATTAAAANATATTATGCTCTTTTTTTATTTTTCCCTTTTTTTTTTTCTCTAACAGCACTGCAACCAGTGACTAACTCAATTGCAAAACTTTCAGTGACTCCAATGAGCAGCATAATGGCTGTAAGATTTATGAGTTTTAAAGCTGTGTTACTGCAATTGAAGTAAGAAACTTATTTTTAATGCTGCATAAACCATTTCTCAATTTAAAAAAAGTCATAACTGATGTAAGGAAGCTCTTCAGAAGTCATTGTTATAACAGATAAGCATTGCTATCATAGTTTATGCACAGACTCTGGCTATTGGTTAATTTCCCAAACAACCCTACCACTCAGCTGCCATGGGGGTCTGGGCATGCGCAGGTATGGTGTGTGTGCGTACAGTTAAAAAAGCAGAAAAGTTTTCCCTGCTTCTGATTCCTTTCAGCTTTCTCCTGCTATTCCCACAGTGTCTCCAGCTTTGCTGCAGCCTTCCTGATGGTTATAGCTCTGAAGTTATGGTGTCTCAGAAGACTTGTTTTCAGAGGCTTTCACAAGTGCAAGATATCCAGCATGCAAGCAATATGCGTTAGAATGGCACACATTTCTTTCAGTTTAAAATGCATTAATTATTTTTCTGCTTTAGTCTTTGAGGCTATATTCTCATTTCTAACTATATTGGCTATTTCCTGATGTGTTTTTATGTTCTCAGCAGCAATCTAGGAGCCATTAAAAGGACAAGAATTATCCACAAACTTGAAGATAAGACCTTCATAAGCTGCCTATAAACTATCAGTTGCTTGTTAAAAACACTTTGTGTCTATTTTGTTGTGTAGCTGGAGGTTCTTGATCTGGAGGTGTACAAAACTGCAAATTATTTCCAATTAACAGATGTCTACACAGTTGCAAAGAGGTGGAGGACAGGCTCCACTAAAGGCTTAAGTGCCCACTGTTGAATTTGTTTCCAATATCAATACCAAAACCCAAGCACATGATCCTCAAGCCTTGCCTCCCTTGCCTGATTCCTTAGGCACCTAAGGTCTATACACAATTACATTTTCTTGTCAATTAGGTACCTCAGGCACCTAAATTTCTACTTCAGTGCATGCCTAGGACTGTTTGAAACTTGGTGAACCTGCATAGCTCTACATTCATCTCAAAGACCAGCCTGAATCCACAAACTTGGCAATTCCTCGGGGGAACCAGCCTGGTAAGGACCCACCTCACACATATCTAGATGACCAGGCATTGCACAAAATACCACAGCAGAAGTAGGCAGTTTAATTTAAAAAAAAAAAAAAAAGTGTCTGGAAGAGGTATGGCAAAAGAACCAAAGCTCTAACAGCACCAGTGAAGGGGATCAAGAATGACCACAAATTTGTCATCTAGTGGTTAGTAGTGCAGGGTGAACATGAGGAAGGACAGGGTAACACACCTGGGCTCTAGCTAATCCTCAAGGAGTGTTTGGGTAGCCAGACAGACACTGGATAAAAATACAGTAGTCTCAGAGCATGGCAAAAACAAGCCAACCACCCTCCCCGCTCCTCCCCAGTATTATTTTGGCTCCCAGTCTTGATTTAATTCTTTCCCAAACTGTCGAACAGCCTCAGCAGGGGAGGTGCAAGAGTCCTCCTGTACAAATAGGCTCCTGCCCCGTGGTTGAGGCCACACCTCTGGAGGTGCAGAACATACAGGTCTGAACCCCTCCAGTGAGTAGACAGACACTACAATCTTCTCCTTTCTGATTCCTGAAACAATACTAGCCTTCTTTTACTTACTTTTAATGTATTGCTTTTTTTTTCAGGAAAATGAGATATATTTAGCTGCTACCTAAATAACTGGAAGAATGGTACATTTAGCAAGACCTGAAAACTAGCAAGAGTTCATTTACTTGACTGTGCATTCTTTATTCTAGTAACTTAAAAAATATCTTTATATCATTTTGCATCTGTTGAAAATGAAGTATTTGAAAACCCTACTTCTTTACTCACTGTTAGCATTCCAGTGACACATTTTATCTTGCAATCGTTGTCATCTATACAGTTTGCTGACCAAGAGCTCCAGTGATCCTAAGAAACCCTGTTAGTGTTGCTAACAGGACATCTCCTTATAGCAAGGCACGTCGTTACAGCATTTACAGCACTGAAGCTGAGACACAATCCTTGTCCCCACACCAGCAGTAATAATTCTTCACAAGGTGATTTCAGGTGGAATTTTCTCTGTTAAAATATGCATGGCCAAATACTGAAGGGGTTTTCAAAGCTTGTCCAGAAGCTGCTGGTAGTATACTCAATGCAACAGGGATTTGGAACGCAGATAATACAGCTTGATTGGAGATACCAAAAAAATAAAAGTACTTGGTCTTACAAAGTACTTCTCTAAATTAGAAACAAAGAAGTCACATTTAGTTATGGTGTTTCTTCTCTATCTAGGAAGGAGGTTTTGTTACACCTGATTGCAGCAGTCACCTCCTCCCTAATATGCAGAGGCTTTCTAAACAAAACATCCTATCGTCATTCAATAAAAAATTGCCTTCTGCCTCCAGATAGCCCATGCCCTCACCTGGATTTATCTCAACTAATTACATCAAGATAAAAACCACTGTACCATGGCTCGGATACATTTTTACATCATGATAACTTCAGCCTACAGGAAAGGCATAGCAAAAGAAGTCATAAAATATTAAAAAGGAAGATTTCTTCTTTGCCTCACAATACAGGAGAATATCCCTTTCATTTCTGTTTTCTCTTTGGTCAGATCAGAAGAACAAAAACTATCTACAAGGATCTTTTTTTTTTTTTTTAATGTGTCTGAGAGATTTTGGTGATACCAGCTCCAAAGGATTCTTTCCTCTAAATGTCCTATTATATTTTTCAAAATGAAAAAAACATTTAATTTTTACAGTGAATTCCTATGTTCATTTTGAAAACTTGACAAGAAATAATAATCCCTCCTTCACAAGGAGTCTAGTTCCATCTGGTTGAGAACCAAAAAGCCCTGCCACAGTCTGATCTGAAGTGTAATTGATTTGATCACTTGCAATTTAAGTTCTTCGCTTACGTCTTTAGTGCATTAAGATTTCCTGGGGAGGGGAAGAAAACTGTTTACATTTTTAGACTTTTTAAAAGTGCATCCAAAAGCTCCAAGTGTTTGGTGCCTGATTAATTACAAACACCTAGAGCATTGCTCCGGAGCCTATTTACAGAATCTCTCCTAACATCAAGTGATTTTACACTTTTCCCGGCACTTTGAATCACATGTTATTTGTGAAAAATAAATAAATACTTTTAAAAAAAATCATTTAATCAAACTGCCATGAAAGCAGCTAACGGAGAATTGCTGGCCAGTGTGGTTAGTCCCAGAACGTAAGAAGACAGCTCTTCCATGGCTCTGAACAGCTCCACAGAAAGAGGAGTGATGTCTGTTGTAGCTATATTTGGAGAAAAAAGTAAAAGGACTTGAAAAATGCTAATTAGAATACAAGATACTGTAACAAAGGGAAAGATCAATGAATAAATATCCAACTGCCCATAGCCAAACAGGATACTTTTGACAAGGAAACAGAAGAAGCAAAGCAGAGCAGTTGGAAATATCAAGACAAGAGATTTGGCCCTAGGCTTTCCTGTGTAGTTTCCCAGAAGTGATTTTTTTTTTTTTTGGCAATTTTTAAAAGAGTAAATTTTTGGTAACCGTACAGATAAAAAAGGCACTATTTTTGTAATTTATTATTGTATTGTACTTTTAATTCTTAAGTTCCTCAAGCATAGCATTCTAATATGCACACCAACTAGAATGCCTTTTAACAGGAGAAAGATGTATGCACAAATTATTTTTGGGTCTTTTAGAAAGGCTCCTGACTCAAGCGTCTTGGATTGTTGTGTGCACTTCATTTTATACACTCCCAATAGCCCCACTGAAAATGAAGTCCAGCATCTGGCAAGTCCCTGCAGGATTTGGGTCCCAATCTAAGTTTAGCAAAAAACTGAAGTATGTGCACAAGTCCACCTCTCTTACCAAAGCACTTAACTATATGTTTCCATTTATGTATATACTTAAAATGCTATTCAAATCAACAAAGACTGCTAAATTGGATCCTTATCTTTAGCAGTTCTTTTGGATAACCACAACTGGTTAAACACTTCTTTGTCTGCCTTTAGATTTTTTTTTTTGTCCACAACAGCGAAAACTTGGCTTATTCATTGGAAATATATATTTTTTTTCTTTTATTGTGGAGTATTACAGAAGTTAAAAGGCCTTCTTCCTCATCAAAAGCTTTTAGAAATTTCAAAATGGACGAATTCAAGAACACAGATACAAAATAGGTGAGAGCTAAAAAAATATTATTTTCTCTTCCCAGATTAAGTTGAACTCTCAACTCCTCATATTAACTGCTTATTTCATGGGAAGTTTGGTACCAAGCCAGCTTTAAGAATTTAGGCCAAAATGACTCTGGCTCTTTTGAAAACTCTGTTCCCTATTGCAGCTTTATAGATGGGGAAACAGAGTCAAGAGAAAACCAATGTGAGTGAAAATGGGAAAAGGATGAAGGTAGGGGGTGGGGGTGTACTTGTGCCTCTTACACTTCTTCCTCTTGACAGAGACAACCTAAATAAGAAATCAGTGAGGAAGAGTTCTGCTTCTTCCCACCTGCATTAGTATTCACTCCAAGAAGTGGACTAACAGATGCCGGAGCAGTACAACTGTTTAACAGAGCTCCTTCCTTCCTGCAACACAGCAACCATTTTTGTAACACTGGATTTCAAACATAAAATGCAGAAGTTCTACACAGTCTAAATAAGTCATTGTCTCAGCCAAAAAAGGGCTTCAGCTCTTTCATTCCTACAAAGCTACTTTTTTTCTGGTATTCTGTTTTAACCCGGATATTGCCAGGAAAAACAAAGAGAGCAGATAAGATTTGAATTTTGAAAAGAGGGCAATGGGACAAAAGAAAAACCCAAACCAAAACAAAAGCCTTGCAAATCTTCTTACATAATAAAATAGTTCTCCTGCCTCTCTTCCTCCTTTTTCTTTCACTACAGGCAGTACTTGGCAGTGTCAGGAAAACAGCCTAGACTTCTTAACTTCCAGCTATCTCCCTTACCTGCTAGGATGACATCAGATCGGATGCTCTACAGGTGTTGCACAGAAGCCCCCACACTGCAAGGAGGAGAAAGCACTCCCCTTCCAGGTAACATCCTGAGTTACAAGTGGTTACACAACCACAAACTGCCTTTCATCATAGCAAGAAAGGAGTAAAAAGGACTATTTTGCCAGAACTGTGTATGAGATATCTATACACATCTTAAAAGTGTACGTAATCTGTCTAAGATGTTGTGATGCAGTAAGGTGTGGGGATGGAGTCTTTCAGTTTTGTAGCATAACTGGAAACTGCATTTCATAGCTGTCATATCCCTGAAGTGAAATATGTAAGCAAATAACACATCAAGCTCTTTAGATGCCTCCTTTCATAATTCCCAGTTACGACTTCAGACTATAAGGACTTATGCTCAGACAAACCCAGTTTGCTTAGCTGAGTCACTTCTCATATCACATTGCTGCAAAGCTGCCCAGAAAGCAAAGCATGTCAGCAAACACCTCCTACAGCTTCATGAGACAGAAGAAAAAGAAAGCAAATGCATGAGGGCAGAGGAATTTTTCATGGGTATTTTATGGCTTTCATTTTCCTGGCAAATTCTTCTATAGCCATCAAATACATAAGATGCGTCAAAAAAAAAATTGTGAAAAGAGTTATAAAAAGGTTAGCTTGACAAATGATATTTCCTCATTTGGCATGAAAGTTTATATTTGTCCAGCAGTCAAACTTCATCCTAATAAAATAAGCTTTTCTAAATCACTTTTGAAAAATAGTCACATATGGATTGTATTATATATGTAGGTGTTTTGAGGCCAGAAAACGTATTTTTTGTTCTATGTCTGCAGCACATACCAGAGTGGAATGCTGGTGGGTGACCACGGCTCCTAGGTGCAGAGATCATTACAAGCCCACAGCCTGACTCTACATGCAGTATCTGCTAAACAAGAAAGCTTTTCAGACATAGCAGGACATCATGCTTTTCAGAGTGGGATCCCACATTTTGAAGCACAGATGCTTAAAGCTTTCATCTTGAACCCATTTATTCTTGTGATTTCCAGTGCCCTCTTTCTGAACATTCACAAATTAACCTTAGATGAACTAACATTTTGAAATAAAAAAAAATAAATATTTAATTTTCAAAAAACCCCGAACCCTAAAATAAACATTTTCTCTTACCCAAATTTTCTCTCATTCAGCTGATGGAAATCTATACATTGAAAAGTTGATGTTCTGGCAACCTAAATCTAAAATATTGCTTTTTCAATAAGTACAATATTATCCAAATCTTTCCTGCCAGTCTGGGGGGTGGAGCCTCTGCCACATGGACACTAATTCTAAAACTCCAACAAGAGGAAGATTTAAATTCTTTAATTAAACAGAATTTTGCTAACATGAAGCACAGTCTTAAGCTTGATTTTCTAGTAGATTTTATGAGAAACTTAATTCAGACTAACCTCAGCCTTTTCTGGTATTACTTTATGGCTGGATATGAAGTACAACACTATTCAAATGAGGCATTTTTTCATACATTAATCTGTAATAGAATAAACAGTGGAGTGCCTGAATAAGAACCATAGGACTGGTAATAGAGTATCTTGAAAGCAAAGCCCATCTTATGACAGTTATTACTGTCCATACTTAAACAGAAAAAAAAAAAAAGAAAAAGAAAAAAGTGAAAAATCATTTTCCATGTTGATTTATCATGAGGCCTTTTGGCCATTACTTTTGGATATATCTAAAACCCACACGGAACTGGATTCTTTGAGTATCACTTCTTTTCTATGACAAATATGGGTTTTTTTTCCCATGTAAAGCAAAGAAGCTCCCACACCTGGGCAAGAATGTAACAATAGACCATTTCCATGCATGGCCCATCCAACACACATGACATAGAATCTTACTTATGCTCCAAGTCCTTAATTACTTCTGAGACACTGCTTGTCTTGCCCATCAAGTCAGGAAGATCAGCACTGTACACTAACAGAAGCTCAACAATCCCCATAATGTGAAGATATCCCTCATCTCTGAGAGGATGTCCTGCAAAACTAATTCCTGAAACCAGACATCTCCACAATGCACACAACTTTTGTCACATCAGATAACTACTGTGCCAAATTTCATCGCCTCACGCCTCCGCTGCACAGCTTCAAATCCCCCCTAGGATGGCAGGTGTCGAGAAGCAAGCTGCAGTGGAACTCAGCACTTGCTTCTCACCTTGTTACAAGCTCAATAAGAAAAGTTACTGTTGTGTTGGTGAGACAAATTTTCCTTAACACTTCACTCGCTTATTCTCACAAGTTTTTCACAAGCACCGATGGAATTTTAACTGGCAAAACATCACAACCTCTGTATTAACAAGAAGTTGAGGCATCCTGGTAGGTAGGCATATAGGTGCATACATTCATATTTTCTGCTTTAAACTACATGAATAGAACCGTTTGGTGTTACTCTTCTTGAATGTTACCAACAGAAAGGAAACATCTCAAGTCACTGCCACACAAAAAGCACTGAAAACATTAGAGATTTTTTCATCAATGGCTGAGTTTTATGTACCCTTTTAGTTTTTCCTCTGTAAATTAGTGCCAGATTCATAGCCCTGTAAACCAAGCTCCTTTCTCTCCTTATTAGAATGGTTCAAAATACCAAGTAAAGCAGTTCAGATGCACCCTGTCTCTCACAGACAGCTTGCCTTACTTCTGACCTGGAGCAACATGTCTAGGAGTGAGACATGTTGGATTTCTAGGTATATTAGGGCCAGATTCTCAGCTGGCATACATCAGTTACATCCCCCTGAAGTTATTATAAGCTATTCCAATATACTCAAGAAGAGGATCTGGCCCCTGTCAGTCTTTGGCTTCTCTGCAAAGGCTTTTAATAAGGCGCCAACTGTCCTGGCAGTGAGGATATATTGAGTAGCACTCAAAGTCAGCAGTAGCAGACAGGAGCTCAGCCCAATAACATATTTCTCTGCAAGAATTAAGCACAGCACTTCTTTTAAGCTTAAAACAATTCTTACTGTTCCACTAAAACAAAGAACAACTCACAAAGCGGATACCAGCAAGAAATGGGAGAGAAACTTTTTTTTTTAAAAAAAAAAAGCCCAACAAAACAATAGCAAGTGGGTAGTTGAATCCAGCCAGGTTCATAGTACACACTGTTCCCACTCTGTGGCATTGAAGCTCTTCGTCTCAAACCTATGCAACAGAAACATGCATATTCCCATAGGCCACTTTTATACTAAATAATTATTTAAATTTCCCCATCAGTATTCCAGCTCAAATTAGCAGCACCGCTGAGCATCAACATAATTTCACGTGTGGATAAGAGGGAGCAAGGGAAGTATTTTCTTTTAAGCAGTGGGGGCTTTCTAAGCCAGAAGATACCAGAACCTTGTATTTGGTTGGGATCTGACCAGCACAGATGAACCTTTGGACTAAACTCAGAGAATGTCTCATTAAAGAATCCAGCAGTACTACAAACTTCCAAGCTGGAAATGATCTGGATACCTGATGTTAAAATAACAATGATGAAAAAGATGTCCTTCCCCCACCTTCATCAACCACAAAGAAGTAAAAATAAATGTTTCTAGGTTTCTTCTTTTTTGCCAAGTCTTTTTTTTTTTTTTTTTTAATTCAACCTTTCTTCAATCCAAGGAAGCAGATACGGCTACAATAACTAGAATTATTTACCTTGTTGGTGCCCAACTGGTTTATTTTTCTGAACGAGCAGGCAAACTCCTGCAGGAATAATTCTACTTTACAATGATCAGAGAAATTTGAAAAATTGTCTTGCTGAACCCAAGATACTAGTGCCTACTTGAAATGTTCTGGATTAAACTGAGTGGAAGAAAACAGATGGGGAAATATGGTGCAGAACATTCAGCCACAAGAAATGGAGAGAGGTCTTAAGGAGGCAACAAACCTTCCACACCTGGAGATGCTTCCTAAAGGGTTTCTTAGTTTGCTTTAAGTCAGACTGAGATCTAGTCCAGATCAGCCACTCTGGCTATCTGCTTGATATTAAGTAAGATATTAAGTGGAGATAACTGCTCTGCAATAGATGCCCAGAGGTATCACCACCTAGGAAGGTCAATGCCAGAGTAAACTACATCGCTGAAAAAATACAGCAGAGAAGCAGCTTGCCTGCAGGCCAGCAGCAATGCCTGGACATGCATGCAGTGCCAGTGCCATCATCAGGCACCAGCAGGAGCTCAGAGCAACCACAGAAAACACTTCCTCCAGCACCAAATGCCTGGACCACAGCCCTGGGAAAGAGGCAGCCCCCAGCCCACCAGCATGACTCTAGGGCAGGGAATCAGAGTGAGAGACAGAGAGGAGAAGGGAGGTGAACAGACTCCTTCCCTACATGTCAGTACAATTACTTAACAGAAGAAAAAGGCAAGGAGCATAAAGTCTGTCTACATACTGCGAGGTGGGAATTGTGACTTTTTCTCTGGATTCACAAAGGAAGGACCCCAGTTAATTAAAAACATGTATTAATTTTAATAGCAGTTTTTTGAATAAAATAACAAAAAATCCTAAAAATTCCCTAGGCCTCTCCTTCCATCCATCTAGATGTCATTTGCTGTGATTCTTTGCCAGTAATCCTTCCCCCCTTCATTGTGTTTGAATTTCAGTGGCCCCTGCACACCAACACATTTTCTCTCTCATGCTGCCACCTACCACTGCATTAGAGTTGCTTGTCCTGTGGCTTCTGCAGCATTTCTACATGCTGCTGGCTAAGTAATTGATTATGTTTTTTATCAAGTTATTGCTAAATGTGTGTGAATAACAGCAACAGGAATAATTTACTACCTTGCTAAGCACTCACCTATGTAACTGGCACTAAGTGGAGCCATGCTTTGGCCTTAGCAAAGAGCAAGCTGATGCTAAGTATTCTGGAAAGTCAGAAACCTGGCATCCTGCCTAGACCAGCACCCCTAATGTAGCAAATCCTTTCATTTTAATTTACCTTCCCCATTAGCAAAAACAGGGACAACAAAAATACCCATGTACCTCTCCAAGGTGGGTGCTGACTGCCGGGGCTGGCTCACTGCGGTGCAGGGCCAGTTTGGGTTGCAGGCAGTAATTAACGACGGACAGTCAAGAGAAACAAACCAGTGCTTGCAGCACCACCTGCGCAGCCTGGGTCCGTTGCAGGACACTTCTCTTTGCTTTGCTTCGTGCTGGGCAATGCCCACCGCAAGAAGCGGCAGCTGACAAACATCTCTATTTAATTAGCAAGCCCAAAGGTCAACCCGTAATTAATTGAGAGGCTGCTCCTGCTTGTAATGACTTGGTCCCTCGGTAGCGTGAAGGCCTCCGTGCTAAAAAGCCGGCGGAAGGCAAGCGCCGGTGCCCGAGCAGGCTACCACCGCGGGGTCCCCTCGCCTCCCAGGGCTCTGCCCCTCGGTGCCCCCAGCCCCACGGAGGCTGCAGACCCGAGGGAAGCTTCGGGCAGCCGCAACGCAGAGCGGCGGCCCCGCGGTACGGCTGCGGAGGGCTCGGTCCGCGAGCAGGCTCAGCACACGCCGGGTTTCGCCCAACTCCGAGCGACCCCTGGGACCCCTTGGGGAGCTGGCCCGGGCACCGCGGCCGCCTTGTCGGGAGGCTCCGGAGCGACAGCCTGGGGGAGGTGGCCGCAGTTGACCCCACTCTCGGCCGCCCCGACGGTCGGGCGGCTCCGGCCGCCTCCGCACTCAGCGTGGGTGGGACGCGGCGCTCCTTCGCGGTCCATGCCCTTCGCGGGACGCCCGAGGAGCCCCTCAACCCTCTGAGATGCAGTGACGGGAGGGGAAAAAGCCACCCGAGGTGTCCCGCCTCTTGCGAGACCAATAAAAAAAATCTCTCACTGATAAAGAGCTATGAGCACGGCTGCGGATCGGGAGCCGCGGTTTAAGACCCCCTCGCGCACACACATACACTCGGGTTTTTTTTTCCAAAGCTGCGTAACTCCCGGCATATTTACATAAAGCAAACCTCAGCAACGCGAATCTTTAACGGGGAGGACGGGGAAGGTGGGTGCCTCCCCCCTGGCCGAGGCAGTCCTGTGCAGGGCTGGGGGCCGGCTGGCTCTCGGGCCGGAACGCGCCCCAGAAGCCCGGCCCGCGGCCCCTGGCAGCCGGCACGGAAGGGCAGCGGAGGCGGGGGGTGGAGGGGGCTTAACTCTTCTTAAATGTCATACTTTAATGGGGATGGAAAATGTGAATTTTCTGTGCATTCCAGGAACAATTCCTTGGGGTGGTGACCTTTAGCACCGATTCTCTTAAGAGAGGAAAGTAGTCGAGTGTTTATCTGGATGACTGAAAGCTTTCCCTGGTGGAAGTTTATGGAAGTGTTAAAGGGGGCGGATAACACGGGCTTTGGAGGCGCTTGTCCAATGATCTGGAGGGGCTTGGAGAGCAGATCTCAGCTGGCAGACATTTAAATGGGAGACAGCTCGGCGCTGCTGCAAATTGTAGACAGGATCCGAGACTCTCTCTCTCTATGGACTCCGGGGTAACTCCGGGCTCCCACGCCACCCGCTCCGCCGACTGACCCGCCGGGCACAGCCCGAAAGAGCCCCAGGCCCCACCGAGGAGCCGCCGCCGCCGAGCCGGGTCCCGCCGAGGAGCCGCCGCCGCCGCGCAGGTGAGCCGGGACCCCCCGGGACCGCGCCGCGACCGCACCGCACGCATGCACAGCAGGGGCGCGAACGGGTCCGGCAGCGGCGAAGTTCGGCCCGTCTCTGTGGGAGGCAAAATTTTAATCTCTATCCTACCTTCGGGGAGGGGGAAGGGGAGGAGTCGTTCGTTGGTGTCTAGCGAAACTCCCGGGCGGCTCGGTTTTGCGGGGGGTGACACCCTTCCCTCCCGTCGGCGGGAGGGAGCCGGACCCCGACGTTTCCGCTGCAGCGCTAGGGATTAGGGCGCCGTTACATCTCTCTCCCCTGACAAGCGCAGGGGTTGCAAAAGCCCCGTTAGCTCTGCCTCTCATCTCCGCCTACAGCATCACTCCCGACAAATTGGATTCGGCGCCCACCCGACATACGGCAAAATCCCGGCCCGGCCTCTGCGCAGAGCGGGGCGGGGGCTGATCCCCAGGTGCCGGCCCCGTCCCCTCCCGTCCCGTCCCGCCGATCTGCCCTCTAGGAGACCGCTCAGCCTCCGGCTCTGCCCCAGCCCGCCTTTCAAAGCCTCTGCTCCTCTGCGGACCCTCCGCCTGGGCCTCCAGGCACCCCCCGGTCTGGGGCGGTACTGCCCGGGGGAATCGGTGTGTGCCGGCGGGGTCGGGCGTCGCGGAGCGGGGTGTCTGCACCGGCTGCGCGCCTGCGGACAGCGCTGCGCGTCTCGCAAACGCGCGTACGCGGGCGCCGTCGGGCGTGACGGACCGCGGCTCCGCCGCTGCGCTGGGCGCCCCTCCGCTTTCCCCTCCGTCGCCTCCCCGCCCTGCCCTCCCACCTGAGTCGGAGTCAGGGGCGTTTTGCAGCCTCGATGGCTCCGCGCATCCGTCGGTCACCGCTCGCCTTCCCCGCGCCGGCCCGGTCGGGCCCCGTGGGCGCGGACTGTTCGCGCTGCTCTCGGCCCTGGGCCCGCGGTGGGCTTTTCTCCCCGGGTGGGCGCTTGTTTACTCACCCGGCCCGTTTTAATGCGATCCCCCCGGGGCTCGGGAGTCACTTCCAGGGAGCCCGTCCTCCAGTGGATAAGCCTAGACGGCGGCTGCCCCCCGGGGAGGAGACCCGGGCGGTGTCGCCGCCGCCGCGAGGAGCGTCCGCGTTCTCGGGGACCCGGGGGGCGGCTCCCGGCCAAGGCAAGCCAAGGCCGCTCCCCAACGGCCGCCGGTGATCCCCGCAGCCCATCCAGGCTGTGTTTAGCGACACCCCGTTCTACCTCGGTGGGGTGGGCGGTGCGGTGGGGCTGTCCCGTCCCGGGAGAAGCATTCCTGTCCGGTGCGCGGCCCCGCGTCCCGCTGCGCCGTCCCGGCCCGCTCTACTGAGCCGTAACGTCCGTTCACGGCCGTCAGCTGCGGCCTCGCTCCTGGTGTCCCGCTCCTGGCTCCTCTCGGTGAAAGGATGGCGAGTGAACCCCGCTTCGTTCGTCGGGGCTGAGGTCCGATGCTGGGGCAACCTCATTTTGCATAAGGCAAGGCTCTGGAACGGCAATGCGCGTTTGGCTCTCCCAGTCTGCTGCTCCCGCTTTAGGTGATGCGCAGAGATCTTTGGGTCCAGCGCCAGTGACCCCCGAGCCACAGCTGGCTCTGAGCTATGCTCGGTGATTCCCGAGCTGCAGAACCGCTGCTTCTGCCGCCGCTTCCCACTGTGCCGAAAAAGCCTGGGGGTAACCAACGGGCGTGCGGTGGAGGCTGTGGGTGGGTGATAAAGGGCGCCAGTGCCCCTGTCTTTCTGCTCCTATGTAGCATTCTATCCCAAGCTGTGCTAAAATATTTATTTTTCTTTCGGTGATGCCACTCAGAAAGGCGTAGCTTCTCCTGAAGATTTTCTCCTTTTCAGTACGTGTGGCTGTGCGCAGGAACAAAACTGTTCTGCTGTTTTTAGGGCTCCCTGAGCAAATCTGTCTGAAGGGAGTTTTGCTCTCAGGAGCGGAGCTGTCAAGCTGCGTGGGTGTCTTCAGGTCAAGTCTAATTCGGCTTTGGTACCCTCCATGCCCACCATGATGTTCAACTCCCTGTAGTCCCATAGGATGTCTTACAAAGCAATGCTTTCTTAAAGGGGGACTTCTCAAAATTTCAAAATTCTTTTTTTTTCTTTTTTGTATTGCTGCCTACATTCATTACGTGTCTCAAAAAAAAAAAAAAAAAAGCCATTTCCATGGCTTGCAAGAAGAAATAACCTGAAATGTAAATGTAACCAAATTCTACCAGAGATGTTAATTTTGCTGTCNATGTTTTGATAAAAAAAAAAAAAAAAAAAAAAAAGATGGTTCTCTGGGAACTGTCATAGCCATGCCTTTTTGTATGCTTAAAAATACAGATCTATGAACTATAAAAACATTACATAAGACTATTCCTGTAATTCATATACAATAAGCCAGGCATAAATTTATTCTTATCCTTTGGGACATAAACCACTTCGATTTTCTCAGTAGTCAAATGATTGTGTTTTGCCTCTTTCTTTGTTTGGTATTTGGAGCCCACTGAATACATCTATTTTTTTTAGGTCTTCATCAGATTATTTTTCATGTTTTCTGTGAAGCACATGAGTCCATGGCTCATCATAATATTTTCCTAGTAAATATGGTTCACAGATGAAATTATGGGCCTGCTGAGGTCTGTGAGAATTTTGCTGTATATTTCAAAAAAAACAGGATTCCATCCAGTTCTTTTAAACAAGTTGCTTTGTGCTAAAAATTTCAGCAATAACTTTCTGACTCTGCTTGGGAACTTATAGGGAAGTGCTGTTTATGAACTGACATGTGGAGATCCTTAATTTATAGCAGAAAACATATAAACAAAAAAAAATACAGCTTAATTATATGAAATAATAAACCTGAAAGCATTTACCATTCTCTATGAATGGCTGCTAATATTAATCCACAAAATTCTTAATCTGTTTTGGATGATGAGATCCCAGGCTCTGGATAAACCACATATGAAGTCATATGAATGTTAGGGCCCAATTCTGCTCCTGTTTGAAGTCAGCAATAAAACTTCTCTTGGCTTAAGGACTAAGAGCTTACAGATGATGAAAAGTAGAACTCAGTTTAGCAGTGAAATATGGAAAGAATAGATTTTTGATGTATTTTGTTACTTTAAAAAATGGTTGGATTACTTTTACTTTTAAATGTGTGTTTTGGAAATGACCATAACAAATGTTTTTGCCGAGTTGCTGATTTTCATTTGAATCACAATTTATTTTATGAGCATGTAATATAGCTTCTGCCTTTAAGGCTGTAAACCAACTCAGTGAAAAGTTACCTTTCCTCCCCCATCTTAGGACTGTATGAGAACACATGCTTGCATTTCCTTAGGGATAAGCACATGCTTAATAAAGATGCATGAATATGGGGTACAGATCTTACAATAGTAAACATTACCATCAAATTTCTCCCAAATTCTCATCCCGAAGTACGCCTCATTTTCGCATGACCAGACCTTACTGTGTCATCAATTGCATATTTATGGAAAAAAAAAAAAAAAAAGAAGGTGAAGCAATGTGGAGGTCATCATCATTAGAAAAAAAAGTAGTCCAGGAATATGCATGTTGGTGGAACTTCAGCTCAGTTGTGAGACACTAAACAAACACCTGAAGTTTCCTGGCACTGCTTGTAAGCTAGCAATTTATTTTCAATTGCATGCAATGACTATTTTTTTTTTTTTCTTTTAAGGCTGTGGCACCATGTTGAGTAAATAAAATACTATCTAAATGCAGCATGGGTATACAGTCGCTGGAGAAATGGGAATAGTTTTGGAAGGAGTCATTCTGGTCTCTTGAGGAAATAAGCAGTGGTTTAAAACTCTTTAAAAATTATTTTAAAGACAAAATTAAATTTTAAAAGAATCATGTTTAAATAACATTCAGGTTGTAATACAAATGGAGAACAAACAGCAAATGTGAAGTTCAAGCTGACACTTGAGATGAAGATGCTGCATTAGTCTCCAGGTAGAATTCCCAGCTTTTTTTTATGTTCTGTGTCAGAGCCTTAAGGTTGTTAAAATTGTGTGTTCTGTACCATATTTCATTTAGATATTAAAAGCAGCCCTTTCAAGTTGTCTGCTGGAGTTGCCAACAGTGTCATTCTTACATCCCTCACTTGAAGTCTGAAGCTTATTCAAAACATAGGACATACGGGTACATAAACACAAATGAAGAAAACAAATGCATATATTTGTCATATGTATCATAAACTTCAGGTGCTCTTAACAATCTGTAGACAAACACTTAAAGTATTAGATCCACAAGGAAATCCCTGAATACAATGGGACCCCCCTATGATGCTTTTCCACTCCAGTAATTCCTTTCCCAGTCCATTTGGTGAGAAATGTTTCTTGAACAGTATAATATAACATTTATTTTCTCCATGTGACTGGAAAGACCGGTAACTGAGAAATTAACTGTTATCTTTTATAGCAAATGGTACTTACCCTGAGCCTCTGCTGAGTCTCTAGGTGGCCCTTACAGTGCTGGCATTTGGCTGCTTTCCTGTCTTGTTGTGTGGTCTTGGGCAGAGCGGGTGAAGCCGTTGAGGATAGTGCCCTTGGTTTCACATATGTTTCTTGGGTAGTGACACAAGCAGGAGTCTCAAACACTGATTTGTCCCTTACTGATAAAATTAGTCAAATAAGGGACACAACCCCAGCACTCCAAGCAGGTAGAAGACACTAATGTCCTCAGTGTTTTTTTACAGTTCTTTCCCTTTCTACTGCATCTGCCTCTTTGCTGTTCTGCTGTTTTGTGGGGTTTTTACAAGCAGTTGCTCACTTCTGGTGGCTTCTTCCAAGCTCTCCACAGGGAGGGTCCCCTGAGAGTGTCATTCCCCAATCTGTCTCTCTTGCTGCCACATCCCCTGCTTTCCAGAACAACATGGAGACCATGGTACTTCTGGAAGGGGGGAAGGTGCAACAGCAGATTAATTTCTTCCCAGCTGGTTGGTGTCTTGAGCTGACTGAGCAGCCAAAAGAGTTCAGAGCTTTGGGAAGCAGCAGAAATGGTGGGAAAAGTGGGGCAAGAAAGGCTGTTCCTATGGTAGTAATCAGGTTTGGAGCAGGGGTGCTGTTTTGAAGAAGCTGATATTTTCCACTTACTACACTTGAATTTTTTTTGTGTGTGTGTCTGTGCAAAAACTAAATTCTTTCCTGATACTGATACCTCATGATACTTAATGTCATATATGAAACTGCTGTCTTCATATGTCCTTTCAATATCATGCTGTATATAATGATTAAAATTCAGACATCTGAAAAATTTTTAACACTGTGACTGCATCTGTGTGACTTCTGTCAAAGATTCAGAGTAATGCATGAGGAGGTGTAACTTGAAATTACAGATGCATCTCTTTTAACCTATGCCTAAATATTCTTTTATGTTAGTTGCCTATCTTATTGCACATCTCTTTCCTTAAGCTTCATTACATTCGGATGCATTGGGCCAATTCAGAGGTGTGGTGAAACAGAGCTTAGGATGCTGTAATTCAGATAACAGGTGGATATACCATGTGCATCATATTCTGGATATGTATTATGCAAGAAGCTGTACAAAGCTTCTGAGTCTGACTAAGGAACACAAGGCTAGACTGGATTTCCTGAGTCAGGGAGTTTAGTCTTCTGATATTGTGGATAGCCAGGTCATATAAAACCTTGAGTAGCATAAAATCAGATCTTCTGCCAGTGTAAGTCAGGAGGAACCTTCCTAATGTCAGTGAGCTTTAAGAAGGGAATAAGGACTCTCAACTAGGGTAATATACGTGGAGAAAAGAGCTGGAAAAAGATGCATACTGCACAAAATGAAATTTTGTTTGGACTTTAGCCTCTGACTTTCAATCACAGTATATGAAAGCTTTTATCATTTGGTAATTTGGAAAAACCTTTTCAGCTGGTAAAGTCTAAACGCTTATCTTTTATAAGTGTGTGCACATGCACACAACCCATTCTTTTGTGGAATTGAAAATTTGCTGCATACCTCACTTCTGTTGATATCTGAAATGCATAACTCTGCTTTATTCCCTCAACTTCCTCCATATAGGATGATCCGCACACTGTATGCCATTGGCGCTGTGTTTCTTCTGATGGGATTTCTGCTACCGGCAGCAGAAGGGAGAAAGAGGAATCGTGGATCTCAAGGTGCTATCCCTCCTCCTGACAAAGATCAGCCCAATGATTCAGAGCAAATGCAGACACAGCAGCAGTCGGGCTCTAGGCATCGAGAACGAGGAAAAGGCACATCAATGCCTGCTGAAGAGGTGCTGGAGTCTAGTCAGGAGGCATTGCACATCACTGAGCGCAAATACCTAAAGCGGGACTGGTGTAAAACTCAACCCCTCAAACAAACTATCCATGAAGAAGGCTGCAACAGTCGTACAATTATCAACAGGTTCTGCTACGGCCAGTGCAATTCCTTCTACATTCCCAGGCACGTCCGTAAAGAGGAAGGCTCCTTCCAATCTTGTTCCTTCTGCAAGCCCAAGAAATTCACCACCATGACTGTTACACTCAATTGCCCTGAGCTTCAGCCTCCAAGAAAGAAGAAGAGAATCACCCGAGTTAAGGAATGTCGGTGTATATCTATTGACTTGGACTAAACTGAGACAAATATTGTACCGATTGCACTCTGACTGTACGCAATCATTGCCAGTGCCAGTGAGTGGCATGAGCTAGCATGCCTTCAGGTCTGGACAAAAGTGAAAGGAATCTAGTGAATTACCTAAAACAAGCAAAAAACCCCAAGCCCCCAAACAAAGAAAAAATCAATGTAAGGGAAGGGCACGCATGTGTGTGTTTGTGTATAAGGGAGAAAACGGATGTGTACATGCAAATATATGAATGTTCCCTGATATGAATGACAAAAAAATATAACAGGGGTATGAAATATTTAAAAAATCTACTTACCCGCAGTTGTGAATTAGGTTTCCTTGTGTATATTCACATTGTTTGCCGCTTGCTGGGAAAGTGGAGCTGTGACTTTTGCTAGTGTTCACCTACCATGCTATTTGCTTTTACTGTGTTAAGAGAAACACCAAAATGAGAGGACAACGTATTTGAAAGCATGAATCTAACCATAAATACAACGTAGGCAAAAAGCAGTTTAAAGCGTAGCAAAACCATCACTGAAAATAGCAACTGTATCAAGAGTCTGTAACATGCTTCTTCAAAATAATAACTGTAATCCAAAAGCCATGTCTGGAGAACAATGAGGGGACATGGGAGTGCTGAAAAGTCAGTATAGGTGAATGGAAAACAGAGCTGCAGCAAGTTAGAAAGCAAAAAGCCAAAGTAAGTAGACAGGGGGAGTATGAAAGGGATTAGAAAAAGGAAAGATACATAAATAGGAAGACACAGAGGAAAAGATACTGTCTTCTGTTTACGTTTTGCTTTAATTTATATACCTAATCATATATTACATAAATTAAAGAGAAACTATATACAAGGCTATAAATATACTTCGGAATTCTAATGGCTCTCTCGCTCAATCAAAACCCATTCTTGTGGCACTAGATCCATTTGATGTGTTGTATTTCTGATATCAGTTATTCTTCATATCTACATATATATGTATATGCAGTATCTTTTAGTCATTGGTATCTATACGTACATACAATGAATACGCATACTCCATTATGCGTATCCAAACTCTCTCCTTCTCTTTTTCACACACATACATAAAAAACATACATAACCACAGCACAAAAATCTTGCTAACCAAGATCAAGTACAGAATGGCAGTAATTTAGTACATAAAGAGCAAAGCAAAAATTAAAACAAGCATCATGTGACTGCAAATGCAATAACCACACAAGAGACAAAAGACACGACATTCATGACTAGTAAACATTGCATTGTTATTGTTATTTTAGCTTTGCCACAGGCATGCAGTTTGTTGAAAAAGAGATGCAGAACTTTGCCAGCAATAATCCTCTTTTTATATCTTTTACCACAGACTTGCATTTAAACTGGACTTGGACTAAGTAAAGAGAATTTCCTGAAAATTAAGGGCTAACTGCCCCTCTCATTTTGGGGGGGGGGAACCACGAAAGGGGACATGCTACTTCCAACAGCTTGATGAATCTTACCTGTGAGGTTATCCTGCCTTTTCTTTCCTTCAGGATTAGGAGCTTAAACTTGATCAGGGCTGTACATTTTGGCAAGAGCACAGAAGGTCCTGCAAAAGCAGTTGGCTTAGCCAGGTGGACTCTAGGCTATGGGACCTGAGGGGCAGCCCTTCCCTGCCTGTTGCCCTTGCTTTCCTGGGAGACTGATGGGAAACCTAAGGATTGTCTTGCTCGCTGCATGCCATAGTACATGGTACGCAGACAACTCAGGCTGTCCTGGGTGCTGGCTTTGCAGTGGTGCTTTCCAGCTGTATGCTGAAGATCTCACGGGATGCTGCACACCTTGCCTGTGCCTCTGCTCCCGGGGCCCTGACAGCTGGTACCGAAGGAAAGGTGTGTTCCCATGGCAGAGTTGGTACTGGGCCTGAAAGCAACCCGGGCATCACTGATGTGAGTGGAATGGGAGTTAGGTCCAAGTTACTTGTATGATGGGGCTTGGATAGACCAGGACTAAGTCTCCCCATCCAGCAGCAATGCTCTCTAGTATCCGCTATCAGGGTAACTGCTCTTTCTCACACCAAATGCCTCTCCCAGCCACAAGGTGATTATCTTGACAGCATTCCTGTCCATTGACTGCCAAGGAAGACAATTCTGCTCTTACTAGCATGTCCAAAGAGAAAGACATACAGTGAATGACATGTCACAGATGCATCCAGTGTGCCCTCATTATATTAGATGCCCCAGCTGTTATGCAATGCATCACAAAGTTATTGGTGATATCCTGCATCTCTGCAATTAATATATTTTTACTGTAAAATACACTGCTGTGAGGTCTGCATTTGTAAGATTAAGAGATTGCAACTCATTGATTGATATTAAAATGCATTTCATCTGGTATACTCTCACTCATTAGGTTTGACACATTTCTTCATGGATTTTAAAATCCAATTTTAAAATCAGGAATTACAGGAGGTAGGTTTCCACTATGTGGAATGTGAATAGTTAAACAGAAAGATATGGATATTTAATATTATTATTAATACAAATCCTCTTTCACTGATAATAGGCAGGGGTTGTTTTCCTTTCAAGTACTTTTTTGAGCTGGTTTGCAGGTAAAAGGGCCAATTTCAGTCATTGCTGAAAGCTTTGTACTCGCTAGGGTTTCTGTTCAAGCAATGGGCACACCTTAAGAATGAACTTTATTTCGTCATGTGAACTTGACAGCAAAACTCCCATTGTCTTTTACAGTGACTGCTATATCTTTAAACCCTTAGCCATTAAGCAAAGCTTCAGACATTACTGACTCCTTCATTTAAGATTAGGCTAACATTCTGAAGGAAAATTGATAAAAGTTTTACAAATCTTTATGTTTCAAAACAGCCTGTGCATAGATCACAGCGGAACTCCCCTTGAGGCAGATCCCCCCCCATATGTAAATTTTATACAAAGAACTTTTATGAATTGCTAGTTATTGCCTGAGAGTAAGAAAGTTCTGCTAACATACAATTATACGAGATATTTAATATCAACCACAATATGTATTTAAATGTCTGCTTTATTCTAAAAACAATGGACTATATAACCTAAGGCTGCAGTATTTTCATGCTCGGTCTCACAAAGCAAAACTTGGTTTAAAATGAAGTTTTAATTATTTTGTAACTGAATAGAATTGGAGTGTTTTCTTCCCAGCATTTTGTACGTCATTTTAAGTACTAGTAACAAATAAATAAAATATCTTCTCCAGCCCATGTCTATTGTTTGTTTTGTGTTTTTTTTTTTTTTTATTTCTTCCTTAAGTTTCCAGCTCTTTCTGGATCTGTTGTACTTTACTCTGACTTCTGTGGTTTCTTCTCATTATGAAAGGGCTTACATTATGACAGTGAGACACAGAGACAAGCAATGGCACCATCATTCAATACGGCTACATCAATAAGGTTTTTAAATGAGATCTGTCACTTCCCCCTCACCCTTCCACAATTTATAGAAGGAAAAATCTTAATCTTTACTCACACTTTTCTCCTTGTAAACCATATAGTGACAGTTCAAAATATAAATCAGCCTTGAATTATTGGAGTGTTAAACTTGAGTCAGCATGCCTGCCTTACACCTGATCTTGGTTTTACGTCTCGGTTTTACTCCCACTTTTAGAAAAATAGAGTAAGGAACACCTTTACAATACAGCACATTATAAGCTGTAAATGGGGACAGAGGAGATGAAAAATAATTATAAAAGAGAACAGGAGGACCTGTAATTTTCTCTTACCTTCTCTGTCTCTGCTGGCAGCACTTGAAAGAGGCCAGTGCGGAGGAAGGACTGCAACTGCAGAGGATAGGTCTCTTCAAATGTTCCACCCTGGTGGTGGGAGATGGGCAGCAGTGGTGTAAATTTTGCCTTTCCAGCCTGTCAGACATGTGAGGGACTCGGTCAGTCAGTGCAGAGCCCTGTGCAATCCTGCTCTCTGCAGTCACGGTGGCAGTGCCTGCCCTTGTGAAGAGAGTGGCTCTGGCCAGGTCTGCCATCTCGCTGAACCTGCCTGAGTGGGCTCTGGTTTCGCATAAGCCTCTGGGCCATAATATAGGCGTGTTTCAGAGATGCACCTTTTAGTTCAAAGAGATGCACCTTTTAGTTCAAAGTACTGACAGTGACATAGACAGACAATCTTATGAAAGAACAACCTGTGGGGCTTTCCCATGGCACACGCAGATGAACAGAGAAAAGGCTCAGACGTCCCATTTCCAGCTCTGAAAAGCTGGCTTCTGGTCAGATCCAGTGTGTTCTTCCTTCATGCAGTAATGGAGCTGAACAGTCTAGGAGTACTGTTGTTTGGGGCATTTTAAAGACTTTTTGGTTTAGTCCCTTTCTAGATTTTTGGGCTTCTAAAGCTTACTGAAAAGCTAATAACATTAAAATAATTATTTTTAGAAGGCAATTGACTTTTCCTGGTCTGATATATGGGCACAATTGGACAGAATAAGTTTTCTTGAAAAGATCTGCATATATATTTTTATTTGAATATTTAAAATAGAGAGAAAAACCTCCTAGACCTACCTTTCTAGTACTATGGGTCTACTACTATGTTTTTACTATTTGTAGGCTAACAAGCTCAGATATTCATTGTAACTTACATTTGGACTACATACTAGCTTTGAATACAAGATCTGTCCACTGTGAAGTCCCGTGTGCTTTATAGATAGTTTCTGATCAAAAGAAGATGTATGAGAGAGAATTCACACTCTTTAATCAGCTTTCAGGGACACAGATAGCAATAAGACTATTTTTTTCCTTCTCCCTAGTGAGGTAGGCTAGTTTTCTGCTTGGGATTTCTGTGTGTGCTCTGTAATCCATGTGCTGTGCAGTTGATTCACACACACATTATGGGACCAAGGCATCAAGAGCATGTCAGATTTGCTGAGCATGTGCAAGACATCTGAGCAACACATGCACACAGTAGATGTGGTGCATCCTGCGTGGGTCAGTGGAAGAGACAGCATTGGGTTCTGCCCCAGCTGCCTGTCAGCAGTCGTGCCTGGCCGGGAAGAGAGACATTGCATTTGCAACAACGATGCTGTAATTTAACTGTGTAATTTACCTGCTCTTGGGGGGGGGGGGGGGG